>PVHY01004344.1:0-74831 GCA_004024945.1 Uropsilus gracilis | reverse complement strand
GGATCGGTATGTGGGGGGAGGGGTGAGGAAGGGTAGAGGTGGGAGGGAGTGGTTAGGGAGGGAAGATGTGAAACACATATATAAGAAAATAAATAAATTAAGAAAAAAAGGAATCAGTACAATTTCTATGCTGGGGAAAAGCAGCTCTCCTGCCTGCCTGGCACTATGCAGATGGCCTTTTTTTTCTTTCTCCATTCCCTAATAACCCTGTCCTTTTTTTAACATTCAATTTAAATTTTTAAAAATTTGCATATATATGTATATTTATATATTACATTATTCCGTTATTGTATACCCTGGGGCTTTCCCACTTCACTAACATTTGTTAACCATCCTGATCTTTTGTGCTCTTCACCTCCCGCTTTCTTCCCCCTTCTCCTCTCTCGCTCCATTGTTCAGTCCATAATGGTTGATTCTACTTACCAATTTAGAACTTTTAGTTTCTAAAATCAGCTATTAAAAGAGGCACTGACAAATGATTAACAAAAAAAAAAGGCAGCACCATGACAAAAATTTTCTCACTCTTGGAACGCAAAATTAATAAAATATTCATGATAGATTACAAATAATATTAGTGGTATTCACCAAGGAACTAATCCATAAACTAAACAGATTTTCCTTCTCTCTCTCTCTCTCTTTCTTGATATATACATACATATGCTGAGTTGTAGCCAATGCTATACAGTGATAGAAGCATTTGTACATAGTTTTAAATAAAGTACCGAACATAAACTTAGTGGAACAGAAGTAAAACGAAGAGATATAAACATTCTGAAATATGTACTTTTACTTACCTTAGTGGTCCACAAAGAGTAAGGCCAAAAAACCACAAAAGAGAAATGATACACCCAGCAACTGCATGTTTAAATATTTTGATCCACTATAAATGGAAACAAAAAATAAAAGACTTCAGTCACATTTTGCTCAAGACCTCAATCTCAAAATACAGGTAAAGATAATAATAAATAGAATAATAAATAACAATATAATAATAAATAGGAATGAAATTAAACAGAAACTGTTAAGATCCCATTGACTAAATCCAAATTTCCAAGATAGTATTTTATTTTTCATTTTCATAGTTCAGTTTCATAGTTCTTTGTTAGAACTTGAACAAATCCCTGTGAATAAAGTACACTTTTCTAGTTTTGTTTTTTCCCCCATAGGTTTCTTACTGGGTAGTTAGTAAAACGTTTCTGTGTTGAATGTTCTTGGTCACTAAAACTGATACCTCTTGAATGTGTCATTATAATAAAAAAAAAAAATCTTGGCACTGGTTTCTAAGTTGCAGCATAAAATGAAAATATACTTACTAGCTGTTAGTGACTACTGTCCGAAGAGGGGACAGTGGGAGAAAAGTGTACAGGATGTTCCTGGTATGAATCTTAAATCTGAGCTGCCTGAAGGGAACAGTGATAATGAGAGGGTGACTGCTGGAATGTACTGTGTATTCACTATATGTCAGGTGCTGCTAAAAACGTTTTTTGTATTAATTTATTCTCCACAGCTCCCTTAGGAAGGTAATACCATCTCTACTTTATAGGTGAGCAGGGGAAGGTAGAGGAATTAAGTGACTTGCCATAGTAAGAGCTAGCAAGCAGGACTGGCGGTGATAGGGTGTGCTACCCCCCCCCATTGTTTCAGCAGCATGTGGATTTTCTGACTCTAGTGGTCTCACTCCTAAGCATTATGCATTATTGCCTCCCGTGACAATTCGACATAGGCTGATGGGTACATCTCCATGTCTGATTTGTAATCTTTCAGAAAAAGGAGCCTGCATTAAAGGAAATAATTCAAGTATACTTTACATTTTTCTACTCTTTCCTGCACTTTTACACATTCCAGTTTACTCCTAAAGCCTCAATTCTAGAAAGACAAGTCAAGAGCAAGTTAATGCTTGAAACCCTCTACTGTGCACTTAAAAATTCCAAGTAACTCTGATCAAAGAAAGAATACTATGTGCTAGATACTCAGAACGGGAAGCTTCTAGAAAAAAAGGGGACTTGCAAAACACTCACCTGATGTTTGCTAAGATTTTTCCCAGAAGAAAATGGCTTTTGAAACAAAACCATAAGAAATGCAGTCCTGTAAATATTGAAACATGAATATGTTAATAGTAATCAATCTCATACATAGGTATGGTTTTAAGTTAAAAACACTTAAACACCTTCCAAGTGCAACTTGGAAACATCTGTTATCTTTTAAAAGGTCATACTGGAGAGCCAGACTTAATTTAATAAGGCCTCACTGGAATATTTTGGGAACTCCTATAACTGCCCTCACAACCACACAAAGACTCTCAACAATTTTTCATATGTTGAAATACCAAAGAAAATAATTCTCCAAAATTTAGTAAGAATGGATCTTCAAACAGAAAGTAGTAATTATATATCCTTACATTACACATTCTCAAAACTGTTATAAAAATACAAAAACCCCAATGCCTAAAATCTCCAAGATGACTAAAGTCATACACCCAGGAGTATTTTATTAACACAGAGGGTGTTCACTGTTACCCTCCAAATGCAGATAATTCTTATTTTGATAGGATTTCTTACCATATGCACAACAATGTAAAATTTGAGCCACACGAGCAGCTCGTGTTACAAAGGGAACGAGTTGTGAACATAGTCTTGCATGGTTTAACTTGGAGAATAAGAAATATCTGGGTCTAACAAGTGTCAGCTAGCCGTCCACCTGGATGTCTAGATTACAGCAGCAGTACGGTCTGCGAATCTCTAGGGTTTCCGAGACCTCTGCAGGAAATCTGTGAGGTCCAAACTATTTTTACAGAAATACTAATACATCCTTTGCCTTTTTCACTTTCAGAGGCTTTTGAAAGTTTAGCTCATGTGATATATGGTAACAAGTTGAAGCTTGAGCAGATATGCAAGTCATGCTGTCTTCTATTAAGACACTAAAAGAAATCTGCAAAACTCATTAACAAAAACTAAAGTGTGTTTTGGCAGGCTATTAGAATAGAGCAATCATTTTTAAAATCAGTTTCTTCGTACCTCTAACCTCAGGTAATCCACTTTTTTAGAAAAATTATCAAATACTTGTTCAGAGCAATAAATACATAAAATATTCTACTTAAAATTTCCTAATTACAGTTACAACAGAATTTTCAAGGAAATAAACAATAGTAAGGGAGGAAAATCACACTCACCCAAGTTTTAATATAAAAATGAACTGAACAATGTGAACTGCTTTTAGGAGATCATATGATTCAAAAAGTCCCACAGCCTTCAAAAATTTAGTGAAACATAGCAATACAATATATTTTGTTAATCTGAAAAATAAAAGCAGGAACAAGTTTCAGTATCACTGAAATAACAAGGCACTTAAATTTTTTTCTTATAATACAAATAGAAGTCACTATAGAAATAAACTCATATTAACAACAACAAAATAAAACAAGAAAACCCCCAAAAATTCACCATCCACATAACTGGCAGCATTTTGGTACACAGATTTTCAGGTTATTCTTACCATGTATGAATGTGACAGTTAAAGAAACAACCATTTAAAAGAAAGCAGGAACTAAAATAAAAATATTTTTGGTTACCTTAGTTGCCCGGACTATTTTCTAATTTGCTTTCTAAACGTAACCACTTCTGAGCTAAACAAAGATGAATAGAGAGAAACCAAGCTTGGGGATGTACCTAGAAGACTGCATATATAGGAAGATGCAGAAGAATGTCAAATATTTGCCTTGGGTTTGCGCCTCTGCTTCGTGGAGCCACTGCAGTGAGAGGGTGGTTGGGTACCTCACAGCCAGTCCTGAAAGGGCTCAGGAGCTGGATGCGCCTCACAAGCAGAGCTGGAAAAAGGGTCATCGGAGATTTTTCTAGGTACTCAGCACGCAGCTTCCCACCCTGCGTGCGCGGGGCCAAGCAGCCATACCATTAGTCCCCCCCAACCCCCAAGAGGACAGGAGGCCTACTCTGGAGAATCCAGACACCAGGCACAGGAGAGGGAGGGAGGCACGCGCTGAAATCAGGGAGATCACTTTCCTTCTTACCCTCTTCCTCCACTTAGCTCCTAGGTACTCAAGTCAGGCTTCAGCCTCCCCATGGAGCCTGTCTGGAGGATGGAGTGCAAGTGCAGCTCCGGAGGGGATACCCTCGAGAAAGGGCCAGGCCCTCTCAGCTGGGGAGAGGCAGTGCTCCAGCACAGAGCCAAGGGTGCACAGGGCGCCCAGCCAGGTCAGCACAGTCACCTGGGCAAGCAGCTGGGGGCAGATGCAGGGCCAGCAGGGTCAGAGCGCCCTGACGCCAGGAGAAGCCTAATGGAGAAGTGAGAAGTGAGGCTAAGGCCTGCTCAGGCCTCCCAGTTTGCAGCTGAGGCTGCGCTCAAACAGGAGCGGCTGAACAGCCTGTCAGGCTCAGGTGAGGCGGCAGCAATGTCCTTTGTCAGACAGTTGGTGTCTGCAGATAGACATGGCAACAAACCCCCAGAGACCCTGGGTAACAGAGAATGACAAGGGAAATAGGTAACACTCACCGAAAGGGAGATGTTGTATCCATGGAAAAGGAAGAGTGCCGGAAAAAGAGAAAAAAGCCCCCAGAAGTGAAACTAGAAAACAGAGAATTAACCTCTTTTCTACCTCAGGGTTGCTTATTTCCAGTAGTCAACTATTTTGCGCATGACTTATCTGTACATCAGAAACATGTACTACTGTACTGTTGGAGCGGCTCTCAAACACAAATACAATATTCAAAGAATGAGACTAAAGGTTGAGAAATTTTAATGTTTTTCCTTCCAGAAAATTCTAGCTTTTCACCAGATCACATTTTAATTTTCATCAGAGAAACATTAATGTACTATAAAGGGGATTTAAGGGGTCCAAGGCCTGTATACTGACAAGAATGAGAAGTTTCTACCAATGGGAGAAGAAAAAACATTGAAAGCAGATACATAAGTTTGAAGAAAACCTAAGTCAAAAGCAGAATCACAGGGCCAGGCATGGAAAGCATGTGCCTGTAAGTGGCAGCCTAGGAAGCTGTGGTGGGGACCAGGGATCACGGTTCGAGTCCCGCTTGGGGTAACACAGCGAGACCTAGTTCCAAAAAAATAGATGGGCATGATGGTGCGCACCTGTCATCCTAGCTACTTGGGAAGCTGAGGCTGGGGATTGCCTGAGTCTGTGGTACCCTGGGAAACATAAACCTGCGACAGGCAAAAATAGCCAGACCTAGTCTCAAAAAAAAAAAAAAAAAAAAAAAAAAAAAAAAAAAAAAAAAAAAAAAAAAAAAAAAAAAAAAAAAAAAAAAAAAAAAAAAAAAAAAAAAAAAAAAAAAAAAAGTAGAGTCACAATCTGATACACAATGGAGAATCAAAGTTTATAGGGTGGTATAAAAACTGATGACTGTGAACTGTAAGGGAACATGGCACTCAGTAAATAGGAAAGCTAAACTAGAACAGTAACTTTTTAAGAATGCAAGGCAGTGTGTACCTTAGGAAAATTCTGATGCAATTATTAAAGTAAGTTTCAATCCTTGAAAGAATCTCAAGATAGCCAACATTTTCATCATTTAAGATGAATTATTTCTGGCCGGGCATGGTGGCTTGTGCCTGTAAGCTTCAGCTTATGAAGTGGCTGGAGCTAGGGATAGCAGTTCGAGTCCCACCTGGGGCCTGTAGCGAGACCTAGTTTCAAAAAAATAGCTGGGCGTGGTGGCGCGCACCTGTCATTCCAGCTACCTGGGAAGCTGAGGCTGGGGATCGCTTGAGTCTGTGGTACCCCGGGCAATGAGAACCTGTGGTTCCACAGGCAAAAATAGTGAGACCTAGTCTCAAAAAAAAAATGAATTATTTCCTGTTTAAGTCAAGAAAAATATCATGCTAAATTAAATTAGATTTGAAACAAAGTTTTTAAAGTTATGGTCATAATCTGGGGGGTGCCTTTAATAGTGTGATCTGGCAATTTGAATAAACATGGTGATTGATCACCAAGAAGTAAATAAAAACGCTACTGCAGAAGAACGTTAAGTTCCATCCTAAAGCATGAATTTCCTACTTAATCCATCTCTAAAACAGTATAAATTTCATTACAATTTCTGCTTAAAATATCAAGCGTATTTTCTGGGGTGTGGAAAATATACTATGCTTGGTTGTAATGAAAGTTACGTGGGCATCTATTTGTGAAAAATGCAGATTGGTGCCTTTAAAATGTACACATTTTACTGTTAAGTAAAATATACCTCAATGTAAAAAGTGTTAGAAAATACAATAAACATCAAAGTGTCATTAAGGTAACCAAAAACAAACAAAAAAAACAACACCAAATGTATCTGATTCTGTGTTCTATGTACACTGACTAAAAACATGCAGTACAACAAGGTCTACCAGATCCCTATCTATTGTTGAGGTATGGAAAGAATGTATATATGTGCCAGTAAAACTAGACACTAACACTTAACAACTTAATGGAATTTCTCTAGTTCAAATTCTGCCATTATAAATTGAGAGCTTGTTTGGAGGTTCTAGCAGGGGAGCGCAGCTACTCGTATATCCTCGAGCAAAGAAAAGTCCATCTCTATTTGGGAAGGCCGTCCTCTTTGACAGAGCGCGCAACTTCAGGAAGGATGCACATGGAGCGATGAGGGAGGAAGGGGATACCTGTCTAGTGAGCCTGATCAGCCGAATCAACCCTGGTGACCAGTGGGGTGAGAGATGTCGCAGCCAGATCGCCCTCACATCCATGCCATTACAAACTGGAAAGCTGAAGCCCAGAGAATCAGTTAGATTCAGACACATATCTGAAGCATGTTCTCATGGAAAATCAAAGTTCATCCAAGAGGCACTGAGGGTTCCCATCTTCTAAACTGTTCCCAATTATCATTCACGTTGGCTCCCAAGAATAGTAAATCATCTTTAAATATGAAAGACAAAATGTATGTTAAAACCCAAGATTTAGATTTTTGCTAATTGAAGTTAGAGAAAAAAGTCATAGATACTTAAATATATTATATTTACATTTATCAAATATTCTGATATTTGAGCTAGAAATCCTATTTTTGCAGTTACTATCACAGAGACTTGCATACCATATGTTCACAATGTTTGCCAAAGAATGTTAACTCTGCAAATTACACCTGTGTGACATAGTAACAAGTAGTACAGTATTATATCAGTGGCAGTCAAGCTACTGGCAATTTAGACTTAGCAGCAGCCCAGCTAGGAGCTCATAATGGAAGAGTGAAATAAGCAGAGAGGGAAGCTTGTTACGTTCCAATTAGGTATAAATGTTAAGATAGGCGGTACAGTCAGGACATAAAGAACAACAACATTGAGTTGATGAGGAGGGAAAACACAAAGACCAGAAAAAATAGAAGTTAAAAATCACAGCAGTCTGGGAAGTCTTGATGTAAGCAGAGACTTGTAATGCCCAGGCTGTTATATAGCCATTCTTCAGATCCTGCTAGCTACATACAGGGTCAGATGTTCTGAGGCCCAGAGACCTAGGGCAGTCTGACAGGGCGTGCGTTCAGGCACACATTCTCTCTGGCTGGTTAAAGGGCAAACTGCAGCTGGAACTATTTCTTCCAACTTCTTTCTGCACTTAAGGGAGAACTTTTATCTAAAACATATCTAACAAATGTTTCTGGAATGTTGAAATCATCTGAAAACATTATCCACTTTATAAAAACCTGAACCAGGAAAGCCAGTGCACACAGGTGGACAGAGAGCAGAGGCCAAGAATCTGGTGCCTGGATGGAGTCCAGAGGTAGAACAGTCACCAGCAACCTTTGGTTTCCTTTGTGAAGCAAGTCCATGTCCCAACTTGTCCACAGTTCTGATTTGGTTACTTGCAACTAAACACATTTCTAGGCACAATGCAAGACACTAAATGCATAATAGGAGGTTGAGGTGGGGAGTATTTGTGATCCAGGTAAGAATTCTAAAGGATCAGATGTGAAACAACTAAATTGAACCAGGGAAGAGACGGTCATCTTCAGAGCTTGAGATGGCTGAGTGTGTATTAAAGATGAAGTAGCAATCCTGAAACCAGGAAAGCCAAGAACAGTATATGCAAAATAATTGTATCAGGAAGTTTTTGAAGAAATGACTGGTGTTCACTCAGTTCACCAAATGATGCTTATAATGACAAGAAGTCCTAAGTAAACTAAAGAAAATAAACAATGAAGCAATATGTAGAGTTATCTCTAGATATCTGCTTAAAGGAAGTTGACACTGAATAATGGCAACTCAATCATAGAAAATACAGTAATATTACTATTATCTTTCTGGCACTAATATTCTTTATTCCCTTTTTAAGTTTTTTTTTAGACTAGGTCTTGCTATTTTTGCCTGTGGAACCATAGGCTCATGTTGCCCAGGGTGCCACAGACTCAAGCAATTCCCAGCCTCAGCTTCCCAGGTAGCTGGGACTACAGGCGCGCCACCATACCCAGCTATATTTTTTGAAACTAGGTCTCGCTACGTGCCTGCGGTACTGAACCGTGACCCATGGTCCCAATCGCGGCTTCCTAGGCTGCCGCTTACAGGCCTGCGCAACCATGCCCAGGCCCTTTTTTAAGTTTTAAGAAACACCACAAAATTCCCAAGTAGTTGGTTGTTAAAAAAGTTTTAAGTAGAATTATTCTCAGTTTCATCTTCAGCGGTGACCAACTGGCATATCCTTCCAAACCTTTTCCTTTTTATCTCCACATAGGAACATACATTTTGGACAATTTTTTCCCCCATTGTAGACACATTTTGATAGTGCTACATGATTTTTCATGAGATATATATTGACGATCGTTTCTTACCATTATTAAATTAGGAAAACAAAACATTTAGTTAGAAATTGTGGTTCTTCTTTTTTTTTTTTTTGAGACTAGGTCTCGTTATTTTTGCCCGTGGAACCTGCAGGCTCTCGTTGCCCGGGGTACCACAGACTCAAGCATCCCCAGTCTCAGCTTCCCAGGTAGCTGGGATTACAGGCGCGCACCACCACACCCAGCTATTTTTTGGGACTAGGTCTCACTGTGTTGCCCTGAGCGGGACTTGAACCGCGATCCCTAGTCCTAGCTTCATAGGCTGAAGCTTACAGGCACGAGCCACCGTGCCTGGCTGGTTCTTTGGTTTTTAAAGTCCCAATTAAAGTCTTCCTGTTGGGCTCAAGATGACACACTATCTCAGGCCACATAACCACAGTCCCAGTTCAAGCTGCAGAGGGACCATGGGGACAAAGTGAGGATGGTCCTAGGGTGGGGGTGGGGGGTTCTTGAGCCACTTACTGACTCCCTGTGTACTCACAGCTCCCACCCATCCCCCTAGGTTACAGATTATTACTTTTCATTAACTAATCTCATCAAAAATGTCACTGGTGCTTTATGGGGAAGCTCTGAAAAACCTTGGTTTCTCTGAACCTGAAATTTACTGGGTTTCTGGATGCGCTGGAATTCAGGGCCTAAGTTCAGACCTCCTTCAGGTTTGCCTACAGCAAGTGCTCCTAGTTCCTCAGGGGACAAAGAGCAATGCTGGAATTCAAATTCAACTCATTCAAGTGTCTCCTATATATGAGGCACTACCCACAGGGTCCATAGAGTTATTGTAGATTGTGAGATGCTGTACTCAAAGCACTTTTAAGACAGGAGGTACTCAACAAATGCTATCACTTGTGCCATTTCCTGCAGAGGGGATTTATAGAAGCCAAAAACCAGAAGCATTTTAAAACAATTCATATCTGGATATAAAAATATCCACAACGGAGGGACTTGCCAATTTTTGCTGCAAATTATAACTGTTATTTTATTTTTAATATATATAAAACTTTTGCTACCTGGAATTTATTAAAAAGTCAATCAAAGTTGAATTTGATACCTGCAATGAACCACAATATGCCAGTTCAGCTAAACAGTGTAGTTAAAATGGCCACTGAAAGACTATAAACACTTGATAAATAAGGTATTTATTTAAGATTTTCAGGTTCATAAAAAAAGTTGCAACCATATATCCTTTTTATCTAGATTCCCTAGTTGTTTAATGTACTGTCCCATTTACCTATCCTTTTAGCTGCTAAATACACTTCTTTCCCCCATGCTCCTTTACCCCTCTATATTTGTATTTCTTGAAAACATGGAGATTCTCTTATAAAAGTCAGCAGTTGCCAACTCGAGGGAATTTAGCATTGATAAGACTTTTATCTAATCTATCGTTCATAGTTCAAATTATCAACCGACCAAGTGATGTCCTTTAGCAGTTTATGTGCGGCACTACCAAATCCAAACCAGAATCTCCTGTTGCTTTTGGCTGTCATGCTCTTAGTAAATGATATCTGATATGCCGTTATCAAAAACCACCTTTAAGACTCGAAGGAGGTATTCAAGAATGAGAAAAACAGCCTCATTAAAAATGAAGGCACGTGGCCAGGCATGGTGGTGCATGCCTGTAAGCGGCCTAGGAAGCCGGGGCCAGGGATCACCGTTCGAGACCCGCCCGGAGCAATACAGTGAGACCTAGTCCCAAAAAACAGCTGGGTGTGGTGGCGCGCGCCTGTAATCCCAGCTACCTGGGAAGCAGAGGCTGGGAATTGCTTGAGTCTGTGGTACCCCAGGCAACGTGAGCCTGCGGTTCCCCGGGCAACATGGCGAGACCTAGTCTCAAATAAAAAATGAAGGTATGGCACCCGCCTCTAAGTCCAAGCGCTGGGAGGCTGAGGACCGGGATAGCTGGAGTCCGCGGGTTTGAGATGACCCCGGGCAATGCAGCGAGACCTGGTCCCGAAAAAGCAGCCAGATACGGTGACGGCGCATGTAATCCCAGCTACCTGTGAGGCTGATGCTGGGGATCGCTTGAGTCTGCGGGATTGGAACTACCCCGTGCAACACAGCGAGACCTAGTCTCAAAAAAACACCAAAAACAAAACAACCACCAAAAAACAAAAAACAAAAACAAAAACACAAAAACCAAAGGCAATGAATGCGAGTTCCAGTCGGATTGAGAGGGGCCTTATTTCATGCGTCTCTGACCCCACTTCAGAGCTCAGCAAAGGTCAGTGGTCCAGTACTTAGCTCCTGGGAATGAATGGGTGCACGGTGGGCTGGGGTGGAGAGGAATTCCCGCTTTTTACTTTGGATAACGCACATTTTTTATTGAGTAAAGTGAAACCAAGCAGGAAAGGAAGGAAAACAAAACAAACAAGAACACAAAACACCCAAACACCTGGGGGGCTAACTAGACGATCGCCGACCCCCCCCCCCCCCCCCCCCCCCCCCCCCCCCCCCCCCCCCCCCCCCCCCCCCCCCCCCCCCCCCCCCCCCCCCCCCCCCCCCCCCCCCCCCCCCGCACTTGGCTTCCCTCGCCCCAAGAGCCGATATGACAGCGCCTGCCTCCCTCGTGCAGAGACGTCAGGAAGACGAGAGTCCCTCAACCGATCACCTCAGGGAGCGACAGGGCCACGCGCGGGTGGTTGTTCACAGACAAGAGAACACAGCCCGGGAGAACGGGCTGGCGGCTCTCGGGTTAGAGCCGCTCCGAGACCCGGACGCACTCGAGCAGAACCTCGAGGACCGTCCTGCGGCCGGCGGCAGAGGAGCCCTGACAGCCGCGGGCAGCTGGCGGCCGAGGCCGGGAGGTCGGAGTGGCCCGGGCGCGCGCTGCGCCGGACCACCGTTCGGCGGGCGTTTCGCGGGCGTTCGGGGGGCGTTCCCCGGGCGTCCCCCGGCAGTGGGGCGGCGTCCGGGCCACGGCCGGGGCAGGTGTGTCCCGAGCCGCCCGAGTCCGCGCGCGAGCCGCCGACCGGTCCCTTACCGAGCACTGGGCACGTCCACCGGCCCGAGGCCGCCGCTCCCGGCGGGGCCGGCCAGCACGTCCCCGCCGTACTTGTCCTCCATCCCGGGGTCAGGAGCCGCCGCCGCTGCCCCCGCCGCGAGGTCTCCTCATGTCGCGCTGCCGCGGCGCAACGGCGCGCGCGTCATCCCCCCGGCAGCGGTCCGCAGGGCCCCTCCGCCGGGCCGGCACGTCGCGGTCCCCGGCCCCGCTCGCCGGCACGCGCGCGTCGGGACTAGGCCGCGGGAGGTTCCAGCAGCGCCGGGCTCCCAGGAGGCGCACCGGGGCCGACGTCGCCCGGCCACGTCATCAGCCCCAGCAGCCTTCGCTCCCGGGGCAGTGCCCAGCCCTGCGCCTGCGCAAGGCTGAGCGCCAGGCCGGATGGTGTCCTTCGTAAGCCCCGCCCACCGGGGTGACGCAGATCGTGCTAGCCCCCAAAGGCCCCCGCCCTTTCACGCAGAGGCCTGCGCACGAACGCGTTCCTGCAGCTCCACCTATAGGCCGTCAGGAGCACAGCAAGCTCTGGAAGCTTAGGTGGGGAGAGGTTAGAAAAGAAATACCTAATGTCTGGTTGAGTGGCATAGAATTTCTCTTAAATTCTGCCAGCTAAATTGTGATGCTTAATCCTGGTGCATCTGCAAAACCAGGCCAGGTAGGACCAGGTCTGTTAGGGTTATTATTTTTTCTGTTGCCATAAAGTTAGTGGGCTCCTGTTTCTCTAGATGGAAATCTGGTTCTGCCCCTAATTGTATGGACTGGACTTTTTGTGCTTTAATTTTCTTATCGGTGACATAGGAGTAATCTCTAGATCACAGGGTCGTTGGGAGGAGGATCGGTGTCGACACAGGGCAGGTTAATATGTGAATGATATGTTGTAATCAATGTCAGCTGTTTTCGTGACTCCGGGAAATTTGGGGAACAGGATTTGGAGATGAAAATAATGTTTTTGCACGATGTAGAGTATGGCTAGTTTACAATACCGAATAAAAATACACAGGGAGAGTTTTAATGACATAGAGAAGAAGGAGGAATCGTCATTCTCTGCTGGAACTTCATCATCTAGCACAGAAATTATATGTAAACGAGCCAGCCCGGATTGGCAAGATTACACTTGAAAGGCACAAATGCGAAAGTTTCCCAAATGAGGTGTGTTATAGATAGAACCAGAAGACTCACTGATAAAACCTGACCTAGATCTTGGATCAGATGTTGAACATGGGAGAAGGGCATTGTGGGAAGACGTGTCTGTCTTGTCTAGATTACTGGCTTTGAAAGATGAAGCCCACAGTCGAGGGAAATAAGAGTGAAGATATAATCCTCCAGCAGCTGTATTGTGGTTTTAATTTTTTTGATTCCATTTTTAAAAAGGGAAAGAATATTTATTGCTTTATAATATACAGATTTCAGGTCTATAGCCTTTTATTTGGAGGACTTTAATTGAGGATGTTTCATAGCCTTAAGTTTGTTGATTGAACTTATGTAAATGTTCAGTTCTTTTGCCTGTTTCATGTGATAGTCATTGACCCAGGGAAGAATGGATCTGGTAAGGTTCCCCAAAAGTGACTTCTTGTTTCATTTTCAACAAATGACTCTTTTGGGGATGGAGGGGTATCAGTTTATTTGTAGAGTTGCTGTTTTCTACTCAAAATGGCAAGGTAACAAGTAACTACTGTGTTTTCACAGAGATAGTTTCATTCCTTCAGGGCTCAGAGAACTAGTAAAATAACCTGTATTCATTGAGATTAAGTTTCACTCAAGCGGAACTTGAATTTGACTGATAATTTTTTTTTGACTGATAATTTTGACTTAGTTGTAATTACTACACTCTTTTTGCCTTTATAAGTGCACTACTTACAACCGTTTTTCTGGGTGGAAGTACCTCTGCTTTCTTTTCCCCTACTCACTTCTTACCCAATCTTCTGGTTTCTGTATGCATCCCTCCTCTGAACCAACTTTTTCTGGATATTTTTCAGCCATAGTTACCTCATTTTTCTATGGTTTTCAGTAGAGTTGATCTCTCCCTCTTTGAAACCTACTCTTTCCTTGGTGTTTCGCCAAGAATGCCTTGGTTGGTTGTCTCAAAGGAACCTCAGGTCCTTTTTTTTTCTTTTTGAGACTAGGTCTCGCTATGTGCCTCCGGCGGGACTGGGACCGCGATCCCTGGCCCCGGCCGCGGCTTCCTAGGCTGCCGTTTACAGGCACGCGCTACGGTGCCGGGCTGAAGCTCAGGTTCTTTATGCCCAAAAGTAAACGCATACTCTTTCTCCTAACCCCCATCCTTTTCTCTTTTCTAAAGTCTCATTGGATGGCACCACACTATTATGTTTACTACATAAAAAATGTAGGTATTATCCTTCACACCTCCTCTTGCCTGGTCTCTATCTAATCCACAGCATTTTTAGAAAACCTTTTAAAATATGTCATTAAAAAAAAAACTTTAGTATTTTTTGACCCAACTTAAAACTTTCCTTCTAAAAAAAATAAAATAAAATTTTCCTTCTAGGGCTGGGCATGGTGATGTGTGCCTGTAAAGCGACAGCTTATGGAGTTGCGGCGGGGTCTGGGGATTGCGGTTCGCGTCCCACCCGGGACAACACAGCGAGACCTAGTCCCAAAAAAATACAGCTGGGTGTGGTGGTGCACGCCTGTAATCCCAGCTACCTGGGAAGATGAGGCTGGGGAATGCTTATGAGTCTGCGGTTCCACAGGCAAAAATAGCGAGACCTAGACTCAAAAAAAAAAAAAAATTCCTTCTAGATAATCCTGGAGATGTGAGCAGCCTCATCTGTTGCTGTCAGGAGTGCAAACCCGCATCCAGGAAAAAGGGACATAGCTCTAGAAAAAGAAAAGACCAGTGGGCCAAACATAGACCAGCAGCTTGCAGCGAGAGGAGTTAGAGTGACCAGAGGGGGGAAGAGTGAAAAGGGGGGGTGGTGGACTGGTGAATTAGGTGTACAAACAACCATGCACACATGACCAATATTGTAAAATAATTACAAAAAATAATTTTTCCTTCTGCATCACCACCACCAAGTCTAGGTTATCATCCTCTTTTGTTTAGATTCCTGCAGTAATCTTACTAGACTTTCCAAATTCCCTCCTCCTCTTCTTTTTAATCTTTCCCCACACCCTGGCATATTTTTTCCAAGTGCAAATCTTAGCACGCACTTCCTGCCCCTCCAGACTGTGGTCCATCTCCCAGCCTTCTGGCAGCTGTCTCTTACTCTGAAGAACAGTTCCAGTCACTAACATGGTCAGCAACGTCTTGTGTGAACTTGTCCCACTTTTCAACTTCATCTCACATCAAGCGGCCTCGTGATTTCTGGGTTCCAGCTCCCCCCTCCCTTTTATTTTGTCAATTATGCTACTTCTATTTTAATATTTTAATACTATTCAGATTCTTTTCCAGGTCTAGACTGCTCTCCCCTAACCTTTGTTCATTAGAATCTGCTCATTCTTTTTAGTTACAGGTGGAGTTCTCTAGGAAGTGGGCTGTGAGGGAGTTTACTATGTGGATATTTATTTTTTAAATGTTTAAAATTTAAGTAAGTTATATATGTATATTTCACATCATTGTAATCCCCGGGGGCCACCCACCCCCTCCTTTCCCTGACCGCTCCCATTCATGTCTCCCCCCCTCCCCAGTTGTGTACTTTAGTGTGGTCATTGACTTGTTTTGACTTTTCCTCCTGGCCTTTTTGTTTTTCCTATGTCACATGTATATGTGAGACTATTTGGTTTCTATCTTTTTCTTTTTGACTTATTTCTGCTAATATGATTTTTTCTAGGTACATCCATGTTAACATAAAGTCGTCAAATTTGTCATTTTTATTCTATTTATTTATTTATTTTTGAGACTAGGTCTTGCTATTTTTGCCTGTGGAATTGCAGGCTCATGTTGTCCGGGGTACCATGGACTCAAGCGATCCCCAGCCTCAGCTTCCTAGGTAGCTGGGATTACTGGCGTGTGCCACCACGCCCAGCTATATTTTTTTGGGACTAGGTCTCACTATGTGCCCCCGGTGGTACTTGAACCATGATCCCTAGCCCTGGTCGCGGCTTCCTAGACTGCCACTTACAGTTATGGACCACCATGCCTGGCCCAAATTTGTCATTTATAATTGATGAGCAATACTCCATTGTGTATATATACCACATCTTTTTCATTCAACCATTTGTTTTGGGATATTTGGGTTGTTTCCATGTCCTGGCAATTATAAATAGTGCTGCAATAAACATCTGAGCACAGGTGTCTCTTTATACAAGCATCAAAGTCTCCTTTAGTATGTAGGTATTTATTAAGGTATGCTTCTGAGACTAACAACTATCCCAGGAAAGAACAGAAGCAGAGTAGGGTAGAGCTGACAAGTGGGACAGTCCAACAGAAGCCTTGGTGACTCTCCTGGAGACCTCTGGCAAGCAGGCAGTATTTGTGAATAGCTCATGTTTCCTAGTAAAGTCTTTTATAGATCCAGGATCCAGTCCAGGATCAAGTGTTGCATTTACTTGTCAAATCTCATTAGTTTTTTTTTTTTTTTTTAAGACATACAACTCATCTCTCTTTTTCCCCCATGACCTTGACCTTTTTAGTTTTTAAGAGAACAGAACAATTATTTGTAGAATGTCCATCAGTTCAGGTTTCTCTAATGCCTCCTCATGACTGAATTTAGGATGTGCATTTTTGGCAGGAATACCATGGAAGTGATTTTATATTCCTCTCAATGAAGCATATCAGAAGCCACATTCTCATTATTGGTTAACTTTTGTCATTTGGTAAGATGATTTAATATTATTAAATAGTAATTAATCTCCAAGTCTCCAAATCTGCAATGCAATCCATAAATAACTCCTAACTGGTTTCTTGCAAAATCGACAAGCAGATCCTAAATTCTGCAGCCATTTTTTTAAAAAAAACATCATCTCAGTTTTTATTTATACATGATCACAGGGGCAGTTATCAAATATGCCCTTTGGAGGACTAACATTCTTTAAAATTTTTTTAAATTTAATTTTATTGCTTTCATACATTGGTGTCTTTGTAAAGTTATTGCTCTCCTTAGGTATTGTCCCCACCCCCCTTCTCTGAGTACCCCCCTTCTCGTCACTCTAGCTCCTCTCTCACTGACAGTTGTTGGTCCATGTTTAGCCTGTTGGTCTTTTCATTTTCTTTTCTGGTGCAGTGTCTACCTGAGAGAAGCCTCACATTCCTGGGACTCTACAGCCCAGGCTGACCAGATCTCCAGGAATAACCTTGGGGCAGAAGGCCCTTTTGAGCAGGTCAGGTGTGTGGAGTAGCTCTCTAGGCTTTTTCGTTGTGGCATTTCCTGTGGTACAGGAGACAGCCTCCTTCTCTGGAGCCTTGTGATCTCTGGTATCAGTGCCTCCTTGTTCTTACTGGCTGTGTCTTCCATTCATTCTGATGTCTGTCCCATGGTGCCTTATAGTTCTGGCATCTGGCATTGGGAGCTCATCTCCAAGCCTTGCAGCCATTTTTTAAAATAATAGATATTGAATCTGTGGGATTGGGACTACCCCGGGCAACATAACAAGACCTAGTCTCAAAAAAAAAAAAAAAATAGATAGGTATTGACTTCCTTAACAATTTCCTCCTCTCTCTTCTGGTGCTAGGGTGGCTCAGTGGAACCCATTTTGTTAACATCAACAATTCGTTGTTTCATCCCCAACATCTATGCTCACAGTCTGCCCGTTCTTGGAAACGCCAGCTTCAAATGCACTAACACCAACAGCCACAATCAGGATACCAGCATCAGTCTGGCGTGTGGCCGTAGTCATGCTTTTGGGAAGTCTCTATGTTGGGGCGTGTCAGTGATGGCCAAGTAATCATTACTCATTTTAAATTTGCTCCAGGAGATGTTGATGGTGACACCAGGCTCATACTTAGCTTCAGTTTGTTCAAGATCCAGGGATCATGGGAGGAGCCCTGCCTATCTCGGCAGCCTCCCTTTCAAATTTTTTGATGATTCTTTTGTCAGTCCTACCACATTTGTAGAGCAGTTGTTCCGTCACGGTAGACTTGCTTGAATGAACATTCCAGTGATGATGACGTGAATCTTTTCCATTCCCGTTTTGGCTTATGTTAGCTGTGGCTTTCATGAAACCTGTGTTCTGGCAGCAAGCCTGTTGTAAGAAAAAAGCACACTGTATTTTTTTTACTATTTCTATAAAAACATGTTTCATGTATTTGCTATAATCAGTACTTATAGCGCTGTGTTTTACTGTTTAAGTCCCTTGATTACATATTTTTATTTCCCCCCAATAGAAAAAAGTTTATGCACCTACATATTCAGGATGTAGATTCCACTATTTTTTTAAACCAATATCTGCTTTATTATTATTATTATTTTACATCATTTCAGTCCCTGGGGGTCACCCACCACGTCCCCTTCCCACCCGCTCCAGCTGGTCCCCACTCTCCCCTTGTGCAGTTTCATTTGGTTGACCATATATTAGTGAAACCATTTGATTTCTGTCCCTTTCTATCTGGCTCGTTTCTGCTAGAATGATTTCTTCTAGGTACATCCAGGTGTCTATAAATTCATCAAATTTGTCATTTTTGATTGATGAGTAATACTCCATTGTGTATATGTACCACATCTTTTTCATCCACTCATCTGTTCTGGGGCATTTGGGTTGTTTCCATGTTCTTGCAATTATAAATAGTTAGATTTCACTATTAACATGTGAAAGCTTCCTCTGAAATGCCTGTGGTCATAGTATTCTGGTTGTATTCAGTATTCAATATTCAACACTTCAACTTGGTGTATTTACTCTTACTATTAGTAGCATATTTGTTCTTCTTAGTCGTGTATTTGTTCTGATTGAATTTATAGTTATTTGGAATTTTTGCATTCCCAGCGAAGTTCCTTGCTGCGTGAGAAGCCAGGGCTAGCTCTATTACATTTTTTAAAAATGTGTTCCAAAGGAAATTCAGTGATGGCACAAGCAGCGGGGCCTTAAGATACTTGAATACACACTCTTCCGGGGAAGTGAGGCAGAGATTATTACCTCTTCATAGTCATCACATAGGATCTCAGTCGTTCATTCTAGTCCACCTAGAAAGCATCACTGTGCTAACTCTGTGTTTGGGTGGAACTGTGAGCAAGAGAAAGGAGACATTTTTGCAACCACTAGAGGACGATATAACACAACACAATCCACCGAGCGTTCAGGCAGGGCCCGCTGCAAAATGCCAGGCAAGAGGAGGAGGAGGAGGGGCCCCGAAACCTGGACTGAGTAGTGGAGGAAGTAGACTTGTGGGCTTCTATTCTGTGGCTCCCCGCCAGAAGCAACAGTGTGCTCTTATCTGCACACCGTCCATTTTGCAGACCAGCTATAGGTGACCTTTCCTAAGTCGGTATTATTCAGCTCTTCCCTGTCGCCAGCAGCTGCCCTGCTTTGCATATCAACTTACTTTCCTTGATCCTTTCCTTGCAGTTGGATTTGAGACCACAGAGCCTAGTTTGCTTTCACTATCATAGACTTCCATTTGCCCGGAGTTAGACATGCTAGTCGTTCAGAATTAATTTAAAAAACCTTTTTTTTTTTTTTTTGGAGACTAGGTCTCGCTATGTTGCCCAGGGTAGTCCAGATCCCGCTGACTCAAGCAATATCCACCCTCAGCCTCCCAGGTAGCTGGATTACAGGCGCCCACCACAGCAACCGGCTGCTTTTTCGAGATCAGGTCTCGCTATGTTGCCCAGGGTCATTTCGAACCCGAGAACTCAAGCCATCCCTGGCCTCTTGCCTCCCAGCGCTTGGATTACAGGCACGCGCCACCATGCCTGGCTAAAAAACCCTTTCTATTGGAAGTATCCTTCGTTAATCACATTCTGTTCCCGGTGAATCCGTATCCACGGCTGAGAACCACTGGTGCTGATATGCCTTCTCATCACGAGCGAGGTCAGCCAGGTCTCCTTTCTCAAGGGTTTGCTCTGGTGACCCTGGGAGAGAGACATGGACGCAGGTCTGGGCTCCCCCGAGGGAGGGCAGTGCAGATGCCAAGGAGACACCACAGCCAGAAGACGCGATGAAGAACACATGCCATGAGGCAGAGGAAGATGTCCAGACGTAGGTGTTCCGTGGATAGCAGCTGAACTGGAGAAAGAGAGAAAGAATTGCTGAGTCACTGTAACCAGAGTCTACATCAGAGATGCTGAGCGAGCTGGGGTCCTCACGCTGCTGCCTCGGGGCCTCCCAGGTTGAGAACAGCACCCCTGGGCCTGCCCTTTGCTGTCTAACTCAGAGGTGCCCCCCAAGGCCAGGCTGTTGTTCCCCTAAAACTAAAAATCAAAAGTATCAGACAACTAGGCTTTTATTTTGGGTCAAGGAGTTGCAATTTCAGGTGGACACATCTAAAATGTGTCCAGAGAAGGAGTAGAAGTTGGGGATTTTTTTTTTTTTAAACTAGGTTTCGCTTTGTTGCCGGGAAACCGCAGGCTCGCGTTGCCCAGGGTACCGTGGATTCAAGCGATTCCCAGCCTCAGCCTCTCAGGTAGCTGGGATTACAGGCGCGCACCACCACGGCCAGCTATTTTTTGAGACTAGGTCTCGCTAGGTTGCCCTGGGCGGGTCTCGCACCCGCGGACTCAAGCGATTCCTAGTCTCAGCCATGCTCTAGGCTGCGATTAAAGGCGCGCGCCACTGTGCTTGGCCGAAGTTGGGGATTTTTATGGGCTTTTAAGCCGCTAAACATGAGGTCAGAGGAAAGAATTAATTAGCTTTAACAAGCTTAAACTCTTCTTGGCTCTACGTAATCAGCTCCTGATTCTATCGTCTGACTGAAGTCCACCTTAACCCGCCTTTGTAACCAGGATGTTCATTGTGTTGGGTTTTCAAACAAGGGTTCGTAAACTGCTGGTTGGCCCAGTCCAAGGGTTCATTCAGTGCAGACAGACAGTAAACAGTGTCCACCACGACAGCCCTCACCCCATGTTAAAATGACTCTAGTTATGTTTGTTTTTCATGCATACTGGAGAGGTCACTTTTTCTTAATCCTAGATGTAATGTACAATATTTCCCCAGTCCTTGAGATAACCTGAAGTTGCCTTGGTATCGTACACCCTCAGACACAGTTGCTCTGGTTTACTTTGCATTGTTTTAACTTACATCTAATGTGTCAGTTAAATCCTTGTGATGGGTTTGTGGAAAGTCTGTAAGTTGATAAACAGAACCTTCTCAGAGAGACAGAAATTAAATTGAGTGATCGTATTCTTGCCTTGGGCTTTGATTTCTATATAAAGGAGTGACTCGGAAAGTTTTATTTGTATAGTATTAAGTTTTTGAAATTGTTTATGAATCCACAAAGCAGCCAACGTGGTAAAATGCTATATAAAATGACACTCCATGGGCCAGAATCTCCTAGAATTTCAGTCCAAGGTCTTATCTTCATAATTCAAGCCTTATTTTCACTATCAACATCAGAAGATAAACACTGTAACAGTTGAAAATTGGGGAAATCTTGCTATGTCTTTTTGAGTAGGTTTTTAGAGAGATCTAGTCCTAGTCATCCCCTTCCTGATGCCCTGGTGACAAACTAATTCTGGAGCATCTGTTAATTTTTTTTTTGATGTTTGTTTTAAATATCATGCAAGTAAGAAGTGACTAAATAACGTCTAAGCTCAAGTTTTTAATGTTTTTTATGTTTTGCTTTAGAAACCAAAAACTTTTATGTTTTCTTCAGCTCTTTCATCAGAATTAGGAGCTGTTCCCTCATCCTGGGTGTGATGCAACCCACATCTATTTTTGAAATGCACGAACTATAAACCGGCATACTGGCTTGTTTCATCCGGAGGGTTGCCCAGCATGCAGTTTCATCACAGCTTTGGTGAATTTGGCTGACACGTGGGCTTAAATGAGGAATTGGAATTGGATTCCACAAACTTTAAATTCTCTTTTCAACAGCCTCTGTCATATGCCTGCTTCCAAGGATCAGCAGAGCACCGCTTCCCTCCTGTTTTATAAGCTACCTAAGGCAAGTTTTCCATGTCGTGATATGGGGGTGGAATGAGTATTTGTTCACACACATGATGTTGAAAATGCTGTGAACAATTTTGAAACTGCAGAAATAATTTAGGAGGATGGACTAGGCAGTTGCTCTCCTCCCTTCTGTTAGACAATTCAAAGATCTTTCTGTGAGTAGTATTAACTCTGAATAGAAAATAAATAATTTCTGTCTTTTTCAGAGAAGGACAAATAATGCAAATCTAGAGAGTTGGTTTATTCAGAAAGAATGAGGATTGGTGGGAACTGTTGGGAGTTATTATATCATGTTCTTCAGTTCAGATCAAGTTGGGGATAGAGGGAATTTCAGAAAATAATAGAAACAAACAAGACCACCAGCATCATTTAGATATTGGGAATCCTTGACAGTACCACATCAACATAGTTAGGACACATACTTGAAATAAAGGTTTAAGGATGTCACTAATTTTTTTTTGAAAAAAATTGACTACACACACACATATATATATTTTGCATCATCATATATATCATTTTGCATCATCTGTCACCTGTGAGCCATCATCTTAATATCTTGTGCCCATCTCTCCTGATTTTACCCCTCTCCCCACTCTTGCTTTATGCTTTCATTCTACTAACAGTTTTAAAATTTCCTTGTCCTTTTGTTTGTTTTCCCTATATCCTGCATATAGTAGAGATCACCCAGTATTTCTCTTTTTCTTTCTGGCTTATTTCTGCTAGCATGATTCCTTCTAGGTCCATTCATGTTATCACAAAAGCATCAAATTTATCTTTTTTTGATTGATGAATAATATTTCATTGTGTGCATAGAACACTATTTTCTTATTCATTCGTCTGTTTGTGGCTATTTGGGTTGTTTCTATAATCTGGTTATTGGAAATAGTTGCAATAAACATAAGGGTGTCAATAATCTAGTTACTAAAAGAACGAATGTGGGACTTTTTCCCCCACTCAACTGCCAACTTGTTGGGTCTAGTCAACAAGTTGTCAAAGGCAGTTTTAAGTCTTTTTTTTTCTCTTTTTTTCTTTTTTGAGACTAGGTCTCACTACTTTTGCCCATGGAACCGCAGGCTCACATTGCCCGGGGCACCACGGACTCAAGCAATCCCCACCCTCAGCTTCCCAGGTAGCTGGGACTACAGGTGCGCACCACCATGCCCAGCTATTTTTTGGGACTAGGTCTCGCTGTGTTACCCTGAGCGGGACTCAAACCATGATCCCTAGCCCCAGCCTCTTCATAGGCTGAAACTTACAGGCACGAGCCACCGTGCCTGGCTTAAGTCTTTTTTTTTTTTAAGGAAAATAAAAGAAAAAGAAAAGGCAGTCTTGGACTTTTGGCTGGAAAAATGACATTCAGGGAAAAAAAATCAGTGGGCTGAGAAGTCCCAAGGCAAGTTATACCAAACATGAGTGAACTCGATAGCCTAATAAATTTCTAATATTAGGAAGTTTCCCCTGGATTGAGACCCAAATACCGGAGCAGAACATCTGGATCTATGGAACTGATGGAGATGGCTCTTGGTGAGCAGTCGCTACTTCCTATGGGCCTTATAAAGCTGAAGCAGATAAGAGAAATAAGGAAACTAAATTATACAACTTTGATGAGTGACAAAATTTATCAGAGAGAGCTATATATTAGCTAATTAGGCTTTTAAGAAGCAAAGCATAAATCTCCCTTAGCTGTGGAAAGGAAAGAGAGTCAGAGATAATCATATTTGAGATACTGGTCTAAGCTTGTGTTGGAAGATTATTATTATTTTTTGTTTCTTATTATGATTATCTTTTAAATCAAGGCGGATGAAACTTGTGGAGACCCACACTTCCAGGATCCTGGTGTAAAGAGTATGACAGGCTGGACAATTGGAATGGTAATGAACAACCGCTTTAGAATTTGACTGATGAAACTGTCCAAAAATGACAAATATAGTGAATTGTCATGGCTGAGATATGAAGGTAGAAGACCAGAGCTGAGAAAGAAGACAAAAGTAATCCCCGCAAAGGCCAGTGAGTCTAGAACTGTTGTACTTAGATGTTACAAATCTGAGGCTCATTTTATGCCACACTGTCTCCTGTAGTACACTCTTGGGAACTACATGTAGAAATTATACCAAATGATTAGAGTAACAGGATTTATCTAACGAGAACTGAGGCTATTAAAAGGGTGTGTGGATGGTGGAGAGCAAAGTGGTGGGGGTAGCCAGTGGAGTCTGGTGGAGGATTATTGGGGCTTTGGTGGTGGGTGTGGGGTGATAAAATACATCCCATGAAGTATGAACATATTCCCCTACATCACGTAAAGTGTGGTAAGCCAATAAAAAAATATACAACTAAAAAGAAAGTCACAGAATTTCAGAAGTGATGGGACTTTAAAGGTCATTGCAACCAAGTTTCTACCCAAATGTTGAGTCGTTTCTATATTATATTTGATTAACAGTTGTATAACTTTTGCTTGAATCACCGTAGTCATTCTATTAATATTTTCACACACTTCACTCTGTGCTTTGCCACTGCCTGATAGAGTATCTGGGTCACCTAGTTTTAGGCCTTTTCAGGGTTCTTCAAGGGGAATTGACTTTGGTGCTAAATCAGGTACTATTTACTGTCCATCTTTCAAATTATGGCGTCTATCTCCTGTCCTCTCTGTCACCTCTCTCAATCTCTTTGTTTCCATGGGTTGCACTTTTAAAAAGTTTATCTGCCATTGGTTTATCAGAATTGGCACTTTTACTTAGAAAAATTCACCTACTACATTTTGGAAGAAAGAAGAAATGAAAACAGAAAGTAAAACTCACCATTTTTTTTTTTTTTTGTGAGACTAGGTCTCACTATTTTTGCCCATGGAACCACAGGTTCTTGTTGCCTGGGGTACCACAGACTCAAGCAACCCCCAGCCTCAGCTTCCCAAGTAGCTGGGATTACAGGCGCGTGCCACCACGCCCAACTATTTTTTTGGAACTAGGTCTCACTATGGGCCCCAGGCGGGACTTGAACCTCGATCCCTAGTCCCGGCTGCTTCATAGGCTGAAGCTTACAGGCACGAGCCACCTTGCCCAACCAAAACTCACCATGTTTTATGGGAAGTCTAGTCATGTGTTTGTATTCCATTTGTATGAATTAAAAATGCAGGTATAGGCCATAATGTCTATTCCAATGAAAATTTTTTCTGCTTAAATTTGGCTTGTTTTGACCTTTGCCTTTCCATTCTGGCGGCAACCTCTCTCAGTCATCAAAGAAATGGGGAACCAAGCTGCTTTACACTCAGGTGTTTATTCAACGAATAGAAGACTAAAGCCAAAGTCCGAGGATACTGGTGACTCTGCATTAGTGTCCGTTCATAACGAGCACCTGCTTCCTGGTCATCTGGGCCATCGTCCTTGGTCCTTGGTCTCGTTCACAAGATGAACATCTCTGCACCCCCTTGAAGTGCAGAGTTGACAGCTTCTCTGATTGACCCAGCAGCGGAATTTGGATAAAAAGAAAAGTGCTGTGAATCCACTAAATCTGATTAGTCGTTTCTGAATCCTGTGCATGTATAAGTGCTCTTCATTCTTCCTGTTCCATGTGATATCTGTTAACCTGTCTGAGAATCGCATTTCCATTCTTATTGCATTTTCTACAATTATCTTGAGATTTCTAACAGTAATTCGTTTATCACCAAATTCTTTCAGTGACAGATTGGGATGTAGCTTGTTAGTCCCGGAAGTTTGCAATGACTAGTAAACCTTTGTGTTCTCTTAAAATCTTTCTATTGCTCTGGATTTTTAGGTCTCTCATCTGAATGATGTACTATTTTCTGCTCATTGATCATCCTTCTTGGTAGAGTTGAAGTATGGAAGATGAGAGAGGCAGTGTCTCTGCCTCTACTATCAAGTTTCACTTTCCTTCTTTTCTTGGTCTTACTGATCTGATAGAGTTTCACTCTTTTTTTTGTTTTGTTTTGTTGAGGCTAGGTCTTGCTATGTTGCTGGGGAACCACAGACTCAAGTTGCCGGGGGTACCACGGACTGAAGTGATACCCAGCCTCAGCCTTCCAGGTAGCTGGATTACAGGTGCCCACCCTGGTGCCTGTCTGCTTTTTGGACACCAGGTATCACTATGTTGCCTGGGGTAGTATTGAATCTGTGAACTCAAGCGATCCCTGGCCTCTTGCCTCCCAGCACTTGGACAGCAGGTGCACACCACCACGCCTGGCAGAATTTCACTCTTATGTAATTTGTAGAAGTCATTGTTAGCATTAGAAATTTATAGTAGAACATTCAGATTTATAAGTTGTAAAAATTCCAAGGAATTGTAAAAATACCTGCTACACTTGGTAGGATTGGACTTAAACTCTTAGCAACTTGTGATTTAAACTCAGAAGCAGCAGGAATAAAAATGTTTCAGCCGGTCACGGTGGCTCGTGCTTGTAAGCTTCAGCCTATGAAGCGGCAGGGGCTAGGGATCGCGGTTCGAGTCCCGCCTGGGGCCCGTAGCGAGACCTAGTTCCAAAAAAAAAATAGCTGGGTATGGTGGTGCGCGCCTGTAATCCCAGCTACCTGGGAAGCTGAGGCTGGGGATTGCTTGAGTCTGTGGTACCCCGGGCAACGAGAGCCTGTGGTTCCACGGGCAAAAATAGCGAGACCTAGTCTCAAAAAAAAAAAAAAAAAGTTTCAAAATTCTTCAAAACTTCATTCAGAATCTGCCTTTCCTCTGCAGGAACTGGAGTCTGAAGTAGTTTGGGCGAGGGTTCCACTTGTGTGTTCATGCTCCTCTCTGTACTGCACTGCGACCTGTGGGGCTACCCGTGGGTCATCTCAGCGCATGTGTAGGCTGGCTTGCTGCAGGGGAGAGGAGGGAAGGAGAGGGCAACATGGCATCTAAGCCAGAGAAACAAGTCACAGATTCTTGTGTTGTTCAACAGAAGTCGCTGATCTTGTGGAGGGCCCCACTCTACACTATTCTCTCTTCAGATTTTCCTAATTTGAGTGTATTATCTGTCTCTGTTTTTTGGGGCAGGAAGCTTTGACTAGAGAATGTTTTAAACAAGTTTGAGGGAAGGTGCTTTGGCTAGAGAATGTTTTAAACAAGTTTGAGGGAAGGTGCTTCTATTATGTCAAATTTTATTGATCCATGTGATGAAATATTCTTGGATACTCCAGGAACTCACCCTTTGTAGAATATTTAGTGTGTTAGTCAAAAATAGAAAATATTTTATGAAGTTTTAGATCAGAAAATCCAGTGAGTTCTTTCCTCTCAAGAGAATACCCATATAACTGGACTTTTTACTTTAAAACTGATTATTGATACATTGGATTCCAACCAGTTGGGTTAAAAATAAAAAAAATAAAATTCTGCTCAGATATATGAAATAAATGAATAGTTTCCAGAATAGAAAAGAGACTCCCCCAAATCAATGTGAATCAGATGAAAATGTAGAAAATGGGCAAAGTCACAGATTGGAAATGCATATAAAAGGATACTCTGCCTCATTAGTAATATGGAAGATGCACATTAAAACAAGAGAGCCCTTCATATGTATCTGAATGACAAAAAAGGTGATATAATATTGTTAGGGGGTGGGTCTTGGTCACTTTGGAAAATAACGAACATTGTTTTGTTAAGTTGAAAATAAGCATATTATAGGATCCAACAATTCTATTTCCAAGTCTACATTAGTGTAGCCTAGTTTTTGCATATCTCAGGATGCACATAGCAGGATGTACGTGATACATGTTTTGTAGAATAGAAAATTGGAAACATGCTCCTTTTCCTTCAGTAGGGGAATACATAAATAAGCATGGCATGTTGATAAGATGCATTTAGAATGAATGAATCAATATATATATCAGGAAATAATACATTTTTTAATTTTTTGTTGATCATTTTGCTGTTTACATATAAATATATATAAAGTATCATTGCATTCCCCGGAATTCTCTCTCCACCTTATCACCCTGAGCCTTCTTCTTGATCTTCTTGTGCTTCTCCCTTCCCTGTTTCTCTCTCCCCCTCCCACTCCTTAACTGCTTGCCCAGTTCTGTTGTCAGCTTATTTGTACATTTTCTTGGCCTTTTGTTGGTTATTCCTATATCTCATCTGTAGGTGAGACCATCTAGTTTCTGTCTTTTTCTGACTTATTTCTGCTAATAGGATTCCTTCTAGGTCCATTCATGTTATCACAAATGTGTTGTATTTGTCAGTTTTGATTGCAGAATACTATTCCATTGTGTAAATACACCACAGATTTTTCAACCATTCATCTGTTTTGGGGCATTTGGGTTGTTTCCATATCCTGGCTCTTATAAATAGTGCTATAATAAATATCTGAACACAGGTGTCTTTTTCAATGAGTGTTTTGGTGTCCTTTGGGTAGATTCACAATAGTAGAATTGATGGATCAAATAGAAGTTCCATTTTCAGTAGCTTGAGGGTCCCCCCCACAGCATTCCATAGTTGTACCACATCTTATACTTAATCAGTATTTCCTCCCACACCTTAGGGAGAAATTGCAGTTCTCCTTCTCATGTTTCCCATCCCTCCCTCTTTTTTTGGGGCTGCCTCAAGGCCCACATGCCCTCTCCCTTGTCACCCCAGGTCACCACTCTTGGGGACACAGCCCCCTCCTCTTCTCTTCATTTCTAGGGAAAGCGTGATTTGTAAGTGTCAATTTGAATGCTTCTCTCTGCATTTCTAGTGAGAATCTTAGTTGGGACTGGCTGCTCTGGCTCTGAGAGGAAACAGTGGAAAAAGGAAAAAAAATGGTTTATTCAGGAGTGAGATGTTCTTTAAATCCAGAAATATAGAGACTTTGCAACCATCTTTTCAAAACTTCTGGGTGACGACTCCCCAGCCCATGGAAATGAGGAAGGAAAGGAAAGTGTCTCCTCACTGCTGAGAAGGTGGCAAGACCCTGCCCCTTATCATACCAGCACATGCTCTTCCATTTGGCCTTTTTGGCAAACGGATTTCATAACATTTGCCACCTTATAATTCAAAACATGTGCTATTTCCTGTCAGTTTAACTTCTCTAAACTTTTAACAATGAACCAAAATTCTCAGAAATGGGAGGATAGTACACCATTGCCTTTCCTTTCACCATCCTTTCCAATAACCATCCTGTTATTTCCCAGGAATTTGTGTAATGACACAAATGATGGCCCTTAGCAGAGGCCACAGTTAGGCAATGACAGGGCCTCCCCAAAGGACTTTGTCTTAGTGGGGACTCTCCATTGCATTGTCCTGCCAGGTCTAGAAGTCTACTGTTTGTCACTAGTGTGACACTAGTATCCCTCTTTATGAGTGACTTTTCTTAACATCTTTTTCATTAGCATGTTCTATACCCAGTGGTAAATAAAAACAAAATTCCAACAAGCCCAGGCAACCTGACTGAGAACTACTGTGCCAGCTAGGCCAAGGAGAGAGATGGTAGATGAGGGCAAACTTGTCCCA
This sequence comes from Uropsilus gracilis, assembly GCA_004024945.1. Taxonomy (NCBI): domain Eukaryota; kingdom Metazoa; phylum Chordata; class Mammalia; order Eulipotyphla; family Talpidae; genus Uropsilus; species Uropsilus gracilis. Next base: position 45,623 of record PVHY01004344.1, on the reverse strand, counting down.
CCTCCAGGTTGGACTGGATCTCTAAGTGCAGACATAAATCTTATTTTCATTTTGGACTCGGAACTCACTCTCTTGAGATAAACAAGAAGAGGTCCTCTGAGACCTGCCAAGTTCATACTTAGGCCTGAATTCTTGTAAATGACAACTTACTTCATGGGCTAACACGTTGGAGAGCTCAAAGATTCATTTTTCCAATGTTCTGATTCTGCAGATAAGGAAAGAAGCCCAGAGTCATTGAGAGATTTCCCTAATAGCAGCAGTGTTGTTTTATAGTTCTCATAAAGGCTGTTGTGGCTATTTTGCAGTAGAGGAAAGGGGTGGTCAGAGAGATGATGGCCTTGGCCATGGCCAGTCCTGAGAGTTGACAGCAGAGACTGGACTTGAAGCCAGGTCCCCTGGTTCTCACAAAAATGCTATTGGATGGATTCCAGGCAGCCTGTAGGCAGGGGAGGGGATCCCACTTAACTTGCCTATCTTTCCTTGATCCAACACACAATTAAAATGCATATGCATTAAATACAGACTGTATTTATTTATTCTTCATTGGAAGAGCACATGAAATCCAAAGAATACAAAAGGACTCTGGTGAAAAAAAATTCTCTCCTACTCCAGTCACCTAGTTTTCCTCCCAAGGCTCGTGAGTGTTCTTCAGATACATGTTCTACAAATACATACATAGACACCTGTAAATAGAAACCTAGTCAATCCTGTTCCTTACCTTGATGTGTTTTGGATATCAACCCTTATCAGTGCACCTAGAATGGCCTCCTTTTTTTCTTTTTTTCAGTGGTGGAAAGTGTTTAATTGAATGAATGTGAATTATGACAGCTCTATTCATGGGTTAACTCACTGGAGAGCTGAAGATTCATTTATATTTCAATGACACCATTCTTTCTTTCTTTTTCTTTTTTAAATAATCTATATTTTTATTGAATAAGTTTTGTTTACATTTGCCTTTTGGGTGTTCCTCCCCCCTCCCCCAACTCACCCCTATCTCTTCTTTCACTGCCATTTATTGTTTAATTTTTAGTCCCTTGGGTTCTTCTTCTTCTTTCCTGGAGCAATGTCCTTTTGTCAGGTGTGGATGTGGTTTCCTGGGACACAGTGACCTGTGCTTAGTTTTTCAAGTGTCTTTTTGCTGCTGGCCACCAGTTCACACATGACTGTGTTCTTTCAGTGCCTCCTCCTTCTTTCTGATTAGTGGCTCCGTCTCATCTTCTGTCATACTTTGCTTCTTCTTTGTTTTGTAGTTCTGGTTGCTGGCATTGGGAGTGTTTCTTCTGACCAAAGTTTGTGCACCAATTTTTCTGATCGTGATAGGCCCTGGCAGATGGTTGATCCGATTCATTGTGGGGCTACTGCCCATCTCTCTGGCTTTCCTCACCCCCTAAGGTGGGAGGTTTCTTTGATCATGCTGAAGGCATCTCTGAATGGGAAATTCTGTTCCCATCGTTGTAGATCACAGTGGTTGTATTTCTGAGGTAGTTCGTCTCTACAATCAGTGTTACAGTCCTGTGTCCCATGGATCTGACATGTTTGTTGTTCTGGAATACTTCTGTTTTTCACCCCTGTATTTGTGTGCAACTGCTGTTGAGTCATTGATTTAGTTGCTTCTGGTGAGGGTTGACTGGATTTGTAGAAGACCAAAGGGAATGACCCCTACCACCCACTACTCTCCTCCAAACCCCCTCACTTCCCCGGCCACCTCGTGGTACGGTGACCAGGGGACACCCCCCAGCTGCTCCCCCTCAGCCTGGCAGGCAGCAGACCCCCACCTTGCATTCCCCAAACCCCAAAAGGAACATGGCAGGCTGGGTGGATGGGGGCTCAGTGCCTGGCAGCATGACTGAAACTGACACCATTCTTTCTTGATGGACATCAAGGTGCTTTCCATTCTTAGGCTATCTCTGAAGAATACAGTCTGTGTAATTTTTGATATATGTGATAGGATACTTAAAAAGGCTTGGCAAATGATAACCTGTGGGTCCAATTAAACCTGTGTTTTGTTTTTGTGCATAAAGTTTTGTTGGCACACAGTCACCACCGTTTATTGCCTGATGGACTGCTTTCACGCTGCAACAGCTGAGTAGAATGGCTACAACACTCTTTGCTAATTGTGACCCAGAGGACTAAAACATTCACTGTGTGTTCCTTTAAGAAAATGGATGAACAGCATCCATTTCTATTAATGAAAAGGCTGGGTTTTACATTTCACACGTGATCATTAGTGGCCTAATCTTTTCACAGAGGGTGTACTGATCTACCTCAGCAGCGTTCTCACGTTGCCCATCAGATAGATCAGAAAATGATTTCCCTCGATTTGTTTTGCATTTCTCTGACTTTGAATGACACTGAGCAACTTTTTGTGATTTCGCCTACTAGGAGAAATGAATGTGATGGAAGTATTTGGTCTCCGTTCTTGGATGTGGCAACACAACTTAAAATCCTCAGTCATCTGCCTAGAAAGTTGCTGCCCATGTGACAACTTGGGCATCTCCAGGTCTTGGACATAAGAGGACTCTTGAAGAGCACCTGCTTCCTCACGGGCGCTATTCTTGGTTTGTTCCTGCACATGTGGAGGGCAGCTACCAGGTGGAAGAAGCAAGTTCTTGCTGCAGTTTTGGGGAAGTGGAACTTCAACAGTGGTGAATTTCTACTCACAGGAAGGCTCTGCCGTGCAAGTTGGGGGTCAAAAACACCTGTAGGTGGAACAAAATCACTTTTCAGTGCGGGCGAGAAGGAGGAGGCTCTGAGAGGAAAGAGCTTCTCTTCCTGCTAAGGTTTTATTTATTTTATTTTATATATTTTTGAGAACAGTCTTGCTATATTGCCCGGGGTAGTCCTGATCCTGTGGACTCAAGCGATCTCTAAACTCAGCCTCTCAGGTAGCTGGGATTACAGGCCCCCACCACCATGCCTGGTTGCTTTTTCGAGACCAGGTCTTGCTCTGTTGCCCGGGGTAGTCTTGAACCCGTGAACTCAAGTGATCCCTGGTCTCTTGCCTCCCAGCACTTGGATTATAGGTGCACGCCACCATGCCTAGCTTCCTGCTAGGATTTTACATGACAGTCCTTGGTGTGGGCCTTTGTCCTTTGGGAGCTGTGTGGGAGAGAGCAAGTCATGCACTAGTTCCCTAGCAGGCCCAGGAGTTGCCTTCCTCTTCCTCTCTTGGGCAGGGAGGAAGAGGTGAGGCCCAGAGGTTCAAGGGTCCAAGTTTCGCATTTGCAAGTCCCTATTTTCCTTCCATTTAGAATGGAGGTTGGTTCTGGATCTGAGGCTACGAGGCTCAGGCTGTGGGATTTGAGAGTTGCAAGGGCCAGGAGCAGCTACTTCTTTCTAGTTTGTCAAATTTGCAGAGAAATTGTTTTGAGAGTAAAGCTTCTTACAAACAGATATCAAGGTACTGAAGTTTTTGCTGCTAATGAGGTTGAAGAAACATCGCTCAGCAACTAACTAGATACTTAAAATGTGGTGAGGTTGTAATTGCATAAATATATAAAAATTAGATTTTTAACTTCCCAGAGAGGAACCATTGGAAATGACTTAAAATTAAAGCAGGTCCATGTAAAGATAGGGAAACTTTTCCAAGATCAATATGTAGAAAAGTCAAGGTAAAGGACTGGATATGTTTTTCATCACGCTTTCTGGAAGCAAAGACTGAGACAGGGTTCTTGGGCTTTTAGAAGGGGTTGCTTTCAGGAGAGGAGGTGGATGGGAGTTGGGTAAGGTAAGGGAGAAAGGTAAGGAAGCAGTCATTCTAAAGGACACCAGCTTTAGCTTTATTCTGCAGGGAATTCTGGGGTAGGAATTGTAACACAGCATTGTCAAATAATTTGCCTTCCTGTGTCGCTACAGGGTGCTGCAGAGTGGGAGGTGGGGTGGAGGAGTCGCTATAAAAAAGGGCAACCGTGAATGCCTAGTAGGCAATGCTCATGGTGGCAGGGGGTTGGGTGCATGGGCTGTACAGCTGGAACTCTGGGTGAAGTTCCAGCCACAGAAGGCATGCTGCCATCCTTGAGAAAGGCTGGCTGGGCATACATACATGCTGGCATATGCCTGAGAACAGTTAAGATCAGAGGTGCTTATGCTGGGGTCCATCCACCCCTAAGGGCTTTCAGTGTCATTGGTTTTCTTTATAATCTTCTGTATTTTATTCAACATATTTAACATTATCATGAGAGGGGCATCTGGAGGTTTCATCAGATAGGTAAGGGAACCATGGGACACACACACATACACACACACAGATAAGGAGGTATGAGAAAGTGTTGGCAGCCTTGGTAGATGAAGGAGAGGTGGATCCTGGGGGTCTGTATTAGGAGTGGCATGCAGATGTCTTATTCTTTGTACACTCTTTTGTACTATTAGAATTTCTGAGCCTGGCATGGTGACATGCGCCTATAATCCAAGTCCTGGGAGGCAAGAGGCCTGGATTGCTTGAGTTTGTGGGTTCGAGACTACCCGGGGTAACACAGTGAGACCTGGTCTCGAAAAAGGAGCCAGGCATTGTGGCGGGCGCCTGTAAACCCAGCTACCTGGGAAGCTGAGGCTGGGGATTGCTTGAGTCTGGAATTGGGACTACCCCAGGCAACATAGTGAGACCTACTCTAAAAAAAAAACATTTTTTTTTGCTGTGTGCATGAATTATATTTTTAAAAAATTTAAAAAAAGAAACTGTATTTTAAAAAGGTTCTCATTATTCTAAAGAGTCAGGGAAAAAAGAAGGAGGAAAACCAGATATGGGGAAAGTATCTCTCAAACAAACTAGACTTTTCATGGGGTTTTTCACTACCATTGTTTCCTGGATGTTTTTTTTTCCTGCTTTCTGCCATTTCCCTGATCACTTGCTTTCTTCAAAATGTCCTTTCCTATCTCTCGAATGCCTGCATTTGAAACTGCTTTTGAACATTTGGATGGCACCCTGCATAATTATCTTCTACTAATTTTTGCTCAGCTCCTAATCAAATGATAACTAAAGTGTAAAGTCATTTCTTTGCATATATGCGCATACTTGCAAAATAGATTACCTTATTCTGCACAATATTTTTGTGGGTCAAAAGCATGCCTTGAAGTGAAGAAAATATTTCTATAATGAGAATCAATTTTGCAGGTTGTTTCATGCACAAGATTCTTTAAGGTTTTTAATCAAAGATTTGAGGATATTTGATGCCTGCTTTATTCATGGTACATTTCTAAAAAGTCATGATTTACTACGTTCTATCTCTTGGGATTTTAAAATGAATGTGCACTCTCCACCACTTTTGTTGCCAAGGGAGCTCACATCTGCCCTGAAAAACCTTCCTGTGGAGTGGAGTCAGCAGAGATAAATGAATGAGGGTTCATGTGGTTCTGCAATAATAGTGCAGTTTGGCTAAAGGGTGACATCATCTTTTTGCTGTTGTATCTGCAGGCAGTGCAGCCTCGCTGGAGAATGAGTTGCAAGGAGAGAACGCTGACTAGGTGGGTTAAAACAGAAAAAAGAAAAAAAAGAAAAGAACATTAAAAACGAAGGTAGCTTTGACTCTCTCTAGTCCATAGTATATTTTTTCTTACATAAGGTTTGATTCAATTATCACATTATAATTTGCCATCAATTTGGATTATGTGGAAAGAGACAAAGCTTCTTTCCTAATGGCTGGTTTGCACATGTGCCACAGGGTATAAATAGGGATGTTGGAATTGATTTTAGTTTTTAAAGGGCACATTTAAATGCTGGCAGATAAAATGCCTTTATCGGTTCAGTCTACTCACTGTGATCCTGCATGCCTCCCTGGTAGCACTCGAAGGAGGGTTTGTTGGGTTTTATTTGGATACCAAGAGAAGAATGTTACCATTCTTCATGCTGATGAGTTCTGTACATGGCTTGTTTCTGGAAAGGGGGAGAAGAATGTGAATTTCTGGGTCCCCCCCCCTCCCCGCTGCCCCTCCGTGCCCCACCTCGGTACTTGATTTTTACTTTTATTTTTTTTAATTAATTTTTTTTTTTTTGAGACTAGATCTCACTATTTTTGGCTGTGGAACTGCAGGCTCTTGTTGCCCGGGGTACCACAGACTCAAGCAATCCCCAGCCTCAGCTTCCCAGGTAGCTGGGATTACAGGCGCGTGCCACCACGCCCAGCTATTTTTTTGGAACTAGGTCTCGCTACGGGTCCCAGGGACTTGAACCGCGATCCCAGCCCCGGCCGCTTCATAGGCTGAAGCTTACAGGCCCGAGCCACCGTGCCCGGCTTCGGTACTTGATTTTTAAAACAGCAGAAGATGTCTGCTGTTTGAATGAAGACCAGAGAACCTTCTTTGCTGACTCCCCACAGGGCAGTGTCTTTTTAAGCACAAGTTCCAAGATCAAGAGATCGGAAGGAATTTAGACTTTAACAAATTAGTTGTATGAAAATTTACTAAACATCAATAATACATTGAGTAGGCAATTTCATTTCCAGAGCACATTTGCATAGATTGTAGGTAAAATGATGTTTTATAAACACCATTTTTAACATATAATTTTATTTGCAGAAACTAGTTTCTTGGCCTAGGGAACAAATAGCTCATTGAAACAGTACTTTGCTAGTCTGGTTTCAGAAAATTCTATGATAGAAAAATTCTGTGGAACAGATTGGATTAGAAGTCCCTGAACACAGAACAGGCATATCTGGTAATCAAAAATGTTCTTTTTGTATAGTTTTATGTTTTAAGTTTTAAAAGCATTAATATGCATGAACTCAGGCAAGAGAAAGAAGAGAAAATATGAATAATAATTTATATTTGAATAGACTTTATATAAACTACTGAGACCTCACTAAAGACCAGTAGCAAATAAGATACTCATTTTGCTGTGAAAAACATGCTTCTGTGTGTGAAGTTTCCTCAAAACACTCAAAATGGATCTACCATATGACCCAGAGATTCCACTCCTAGGAATCTACCCAAAGAACACAAAAACCTTAATTTGAAAGGAAACACACACTCCTATGTTTATTGCAGCACTGTTTACCATCACTAAGATATGGAAACAACCCCAATGTCTCAAAACAGAGGAATAGATCTGGAAGATGTATATGTACACAGTGGAATATTACTCAGTAATTGAAAAGATAAACTCATGCCTTTTGTGGTAACATGGATGAAGCTGGAAGAGATCACGCTCAGTCTGAAATAAGTCTGAAGGAAAAAGATAAATATCAGATGGTTTCACTTACATAGATATAGAGAAACTGAGCAAGAGGTTGGGAAAAGAGAAAACTAGCAAGCTGATCATAAATCGAAGGCACACATTGGGGAGGGGCAGAGAATGGAGTCTAAATGGGGGGGGTGTGGGGAACACAAGGGACTGTGGTGGTGGATCACAGGGACTATAGTGGAGAACTGTGCAGACTATCCCTGAGGGGAGAAATCAAACACTGTACAATTAACAGCAATAGAAGAAAATAAATAAAAAAATGGGAAAAAGATGGTAGGATCTAGATCCAATTTAATTGCATAAAAAATAAAACTATGAAAACCCATGCTTTTAAGAAAGATGTGTTATAAGGGACAGAAAGTTCAACTCAAAGTGGATCAAGCCATGAAAGATCTGTCCCATTTCCTCCCTCCCCACTTGTTTTGCATCCTTCCTCTCATCACAAAATTAAAAAGTCCAGACAGGCATTAAACTTTCAGTGTGCCTGAAAAGACACTTCAATTCAGATCATGAGGGCCCAGTTTCTCTGGACAGTTTGCCCCTTGGGGTGGCAAGGCGATTGTGAATAGCTCTAGGCTTATTATATTCAGCTCTAAATCCACTAGAAGAAAAGAGTGCCTCTTTTTTCTAGACTTGGCGAAGTTCCAGCAGTAGTGTCTCATCTCATTGACCTGTGTGGGTCCCACATTTGTTCCTGAACCAGTCATTGCTGACGGGTATGCTCCTTTGATTAGCCAAAATTCTGTTCCCTGCTTTATCGGTAAGTAGCAGAGGGACCACTCAGTCTCGGAATTCTCCAGTACTCATCTCTGTCATCGACCAGCTCATGATGGAGTGCTTCGCACCCTTGCTGTGGACTCCAGGTGACTTAGTCTCTCCCAGCAGGAGAGATTCTGCAGAGGTGTTGTTTGGTGGAATGTTCCTTTGTCCTCCTTGTGTCTTATCTGAAGTGCTTGAAGGTGATGGAGTTGAGTAAGTCATCTTTTTAAGACTCCATAAGGTGTCGCCCGCTATGAATTGAGTGTGTGGGCCCACACCTTCGTCTGGCTCCACCAGGACTTCCTCCTCCTCCTCCTCCTCTTCCTCTTCCTCCTCCTCCTCATCCTCCTCCTCCTCCTCCAGGACTCCCTCCTCCTCCTCCTCACCCAGGGTTGTCTTGAACCTGCAGACTCAAGTGATCCCCAGTCTCAGCCTTCCAGACAGCTGGGATTACAGGTGTGCGCCACTGCGCCTGGCTAGGATTTCTTTTTTATTTTTTTGAGACTAGGTCTTGCTATTTTGCCTTTGGAATCGCAGGCTCACATTGCCCAGAGTACCATGGACTCAATTGATCCCCAACCTCAGCTTCCCAGGTAGCTGGAATTACAGGTGCACTCCACCATGCCCAGCTATCTTTTGAGACTATGTCTTGCTATATTGCCCCGGGTAGGTCTCAAATCCCCGAACTCAAACGATTCCTAGTCTCAGCCATGCTCTAAGTCTGTGCTTACAGGCACGCGCCACCGTGCCCGGCTGGCTAGGATTTCTTAACTGAATGGAACAAACTCTTCAATAAGCCTATTTAGTGCCTATAATTCCTTTTTCGCACCATCCCTTCTGCAAGTCCTGATATCAGTCTCCTCTTGGAGTCTTGGAGTCTTTGGAAGAAGTCCAAAGACTTGGAGGTCTTTGCCCTCTAAAGCATGACATGATCTTGTCATCTTAGTAGTGGTCACTGAATTAGCCTATAACACCTGTGTTATGCTGGGTGTCAGACTGGGAATGCAGATCATTAAAGATGAACATCCCCATGCTTTGGGGATGTTATTTGGAGGAATTGTCAAGCTCTTATATTTACTACTGAGTGGAGTCTGCTAAACATTTTCCAGTAGATGCCATTCCCATTATTCCATGTGAGAGTGGTGCCCCCTGGAGTTGTTGGACTTGGAGGGCAGCCTAACTGAATGTGAATCTAGTATTGAGATGCTGTTTTTGGCAACAGGATTCTAAACTTTTTGAGGGTCAGGGTTATGTTTTGATAGTTTCTGTGTCCTTATGCACAGTGTTTAGCATGCTCATTTTCCTTTCATCAAAAAAATTCAGGAAATAGCTAATTGAGTTATTGAAAGAGCTTTCCTGGTGAGATTATTAAATTAATGTGCACACTGTTATGGTAGCAGCTGGATGCTAATTCTTATCCATCAGGGTGAGGGAATGGAAAGGAAGGTGGAGGATCCATTTTTGTAAAACTTTCCAGGTGATTCTCTTTAGAACATTAAAAAAATTGCCATAAGAGTTCAGCCTATGAAACCAAGGAGCAAGTTGATGGACATAGAACTCTTCAAGATAGTACGAACAACCAAGGAAGGGGTGTTAAAGAGAAGACCCATGAGAAATCTCTGTAAATACAATGCAACTATAAAAACCACCCAAAGAACAAACTCAAGTAATAAAATGCAAGAGAAAGATTTTGGTTAAATCCAGATGTGCTGGTGGGAATGCAAACTGGTCCAGCCACTGTGGAAGACTGTGTGGAAGATCCTCAAACAACTGAAAGTGGAACTACCATTTGATCCAGCAATGCCACTACTTGGAATCTACCCAAAGAATACAAAAACACTAATTAAAAAGGACATCTGTGTGTGCATGTTTATTGCAGCACTATTTACAATTGCCAAGATATGGAAACAACCCAAATGCCCCCAAACTGATGAATGACTAAGATGTGGTATATCCACACAAAGAAATATTATACATCAGTCAAAGAAGACAAACATGTCATTCATAGCAATATGGATGGAGCTAGAAGGAATCATATTAGTGAAAATAAGCCAGAAAAAGAGAATATATGAGGGAGGGATATAGGAAAAACAGACAGGAGAAATATAAAAGTGCCAACAGAGGCCGGGCATGGTGGCTCGTGCCTGTAAGCTTCAGCCTATGAAGCGGCTGGGGCTAGGGATCGAGGTCCGAGTGCCGCCTGGGGCCGGTAGAGAGACCTAGTTTCAAAAAAATAGCTGGACGTAGTGGCGCGTGCCTGTAATCCCAGCTACCTGGGAAGCTGAGGCTGGGGATTGCTTGAGTCCGTGGTACCTCGGGCAACGAGAGCCTGCGGTTTCATGGGCAAAAATAGCGAGACCTAGTCTCAAAAAAAAAACCCCAAAAACCAAAAACCAAAAAACTGCCAACAGAACTGAAGCATAGAGCAAGAGAGGGGAGGAAGGTGGAAAACAGGGGAGGGGGAGGGCACAAAAGATTAAGATGATTCATGGGTGATAAAATGATACGATAACCCTGGGTCAGACAATGATGTAATTTTTACACATGTATGTACATATATATGAATATATAGCTATATAGGTGCAATCAATAAAATAAATAAATAATTAAAAAAATTCTGATGTGTCAGTTACCTATTGCTGTATAACAAGTCCCTCCACGGCAGGCTGACTTAGAACAATACCCATTTATTATTTCCTGTGATTATATGTGTTGACTGGGCTAAGCTGAATGGTTTCACAGCTTCAAGTGGTGTAACTGGTCGCTCCTACAGCTGCATTTGCTTGGGGTTGGCCTGTTGCAGGGACACACAACAGGCTTCTTATTGTCCAAAGCTGCGCTTTTGTGATGTCTTACCATGATTGGTCTAGTCCCAACTTCTTTGTGGCATGACAGCTGACTCCCAAGAGGAGAAAGCACAGATTGCCTCTTCTTGTAATTGGGCTTCCAAGTCTCAGGATATGCTGCTGGGTAGCTGCTGGGTCTGATGAATGACAGGGCAAGCCCCTATTCTAGGGGAGGAGGAGGGAGAATAGATTCCATTGCTCAATCTAAGGTGTGTGTTGGGGGGTGGGGAGGAAGTTTTTTTAAAATTATTTTTAATAATTTATATATCTATTTTTTATTTTTAATTATTTTATTGAGGTAGCATTGGCTTACAACACTGTATATGTTTTAAAGGTATAGTTTCACATTTCTTCAATTGTTTGTTACCCCACCACACTCACTACCAAAGTACCAGTAACCCTCTACTATAGTCTATTTGTTGTTGTCCCCCCACCATTCAGGGAGCCAGGATTCTGCAGTCAAATTTCTAGTTTTTTTTTGATGTTGTTGTTGTCAGTGGCTTTTTTGTTTACTTTCTTTTGTTTTGTGTGTATGTGTGTGTGTGTATTGCACATCTCTGTATTCTCCAGGGTTCCCACACCACCTCCCCTCCCTGACCACTCCCACTACCCTGGCCCCAAGTTGTGTACTTTATTTTGCTTGTTAGCTTGTTTCGACTTTTCCTCCTGGCCTTTTGTTTGCTTTTCCTATACCCCATATATTAGTGAAATCATTTGGTTTCTGTATTTTTCTTTCTGACTTGTTTCGCTAGTAGATTTCTTCTAGGTCCATCCATGTTATCATGAATTCGTCGAATTTGTCATTTTTAATTGATAAGTAATATTCCATTGTATATATGTACCACATCTTTTTCATCCATTCACCTATTTTGGGACATTTGGATTGTTTTCATGTCCTTGCAATTATAAATAGTGCTGCAGTAAACATCCGAGTACAGGTGTCCCTTTGTATATGTATTGAGGTCTCCTTTGGGTAGATTCCCAGTAGAGTGATTGCTGGGTCATATGGTAATTCTATTTTCATTTGTTTCAGGGTCCTCCATGGGAGGAAGTGCTGTTGACCACATTTGGTTACTTTGTCATGTTGGGAGCTGCTGGCTACAACCAGCTAGGGCTCATGCTGTGAATGAAGAAAACCTTGTTTCACTATCTTATCTGTTTTCAGGAACTGAAGATGGAATGGCATGATTGCCCCCAGTGAGCAGCAATATTAACCCTTAGATGCATTCTTTAAGAGGTAACAGCAAGTTAATGAGGGAATCTCTTGCCCTCAGGTGTTCACAGGAACTAATGTTTTACCTAATCTGATTTTGCCAAGTCACTTCTTGTTTGACTAGTTGTAAAACTTTTAAATAGGTTTGTTAGATTTAATAAACTGACTAGATGGTCATGCTTACATCCAGTCTCAGCCTCTTTGGCTAAGCTTAATCTCTCTCATCCTTCCTCATTTCCCTCGCCTGGCTCTTTATAATCCACATGTTTTCATAGCCACATATGGCACACAAAGCAAGAAGTGGCTATATGGTTGGACAATCTAAACTTAAGTTTTAAAATGATGACTCACTCCTACTCAGGAATAAAGAGGAATAAAATCCTGATCTATGACATGGATGCACCTAGGAACACCAACCCCAGTGAAAGAAGACGGATGCAAAAGACCACATATTGTGTCATTCCATATGTATGAAGTATTTAGAAATAGCAAATCTAAGGAGACAAAAAGTAGATTAGTGGTTGACCAGCGCTGCAAGGGGATTAATTCTAAGTGGGTGAGAGACATTTTATTGGGATATGATAAAATGTTCTAAAAGTCCATTGTGGTGATGGTTAAACAATCCATAAATTTACTAAAAATCATTGAATTGCACATTTAGAAGGAGTAAATCTCATCATATATAAATTATATTTCAGTAAAGTGGTTAGGTAAATACATGAGGATAAGCTTTCATTCAAGAGACATTTTCTTTAAGGCCTTTGATAGTCCAGATCTTCACAATTCATGTCTAATTTCACCCTACAGATAAAGGAAAGGGGATATACTGTCAAATGTAGACGCTCACACCTACCACGACCTGTGTTTGCTTCCACTGCCCTTTGTTTTCCTCATCTTCTATCTTTCACACAGTGCTCTCTCCCAGTTAGCAATAGAGCCTCTTGAGGCTATTATCTGACTTTTGGCCAAAACTTCTGATGTTGTCTAACTTCCATTTCAAGCTACTGATTTTCCTGCATGTTTTTTAGTAACAGGCTATCACTTAAACGAACACCTGGATGGCACTTTATATATTAGTCATAATTTATATTTTAATTTTTAGCAATTATCATCTTTCTTTTATTCTTTTTCTTTTGGGTAAATTTAAATAAATTCCCTCCTTTTTTGAGATGTCATTGACTTACAATACTAGACATGATTTGGAGGAATATGATCACACCTCCTCAGATGTACACCCCAGTCCCACAATCCTGGCATTCATCATCCTATCCCATTCTCCATGTGCCCCCTTCCTCCTCTCTTCCTTCCCTGACTCTCCTTCCCAATTGGGTAGCCTCCATTCTGCAGTCATATTTCTATGGTTTATTTTGGTCAGTTCCTTTGTTTTTGTTTCTTTGTTTATTTTCTCTATAGTCCACCTATGAGTGAAATCATCCAGTATTTCTTTCTCCTCCTGACTTATTTCACTTAATATCATCACCTCCAGTTCTACACTTGTTATTGCAAATGGCAAGAATTCATATTTTTTAATAGCAGTGTATTATTCTAATGTGTAGAGATACCACACCTTCTCAATCCACCTCTCTGTTGAATTAGTGTGTTTTCTATAGAATTCATCTTTTTTTAAAATAGCTATGTATTATTCTAGTGAGTAGATATACCACACCTTCTCAATTCACCACTCTTTTGGGTTAGTATGTTTGCTATAGCTTGGGAAACTTTTGTATTTGATGGGTGTGTGATTGATTGTGTTCACCAAAGGACCCTTGACTGATAGTTGAAGATTATCTAGCATAGTATCAAGTTTGGTTTCACACACATACACATGCTCTTTCTCTTTTTAGAATACAGTCTTTAGGTGCCTTGGTACCCTTATCTGTAAATAATAAGAATGGTAATGAAAACTAATAGTGGTGATTATCTCAGAGTTTTTGTTGTGAAGATGATGAGTTAGTAAATGTGAAGTGATTGAACCAGTGCATAGAGAATACACTGCACAAATGTTTATTTTTGTTATGATTCTCCAAGATACTAGACTCATTTTCCCACTTCCCTTTAGTTGGGGCTTTCAGTCTCCCATTTGCCCTTGTTCCTCACTGGGCTGATCTCTGTCACTGATTTGTCTCATCCCTGGGGACTTCTGAGTTGGTTTTACATGTTCTTATTTCACACCGCCAGCTACATTTCTCACCATATATTTTTTTCAAGTCAATCTATGGAGTTGTTATCAGCTACTATTTTAAGACTGCCATGTTTATTTCACACTAAGTAGACCATCATGAAGACTAAGATTTAGATAATGTAAAAATGAGGACTACTGTGTCAGTTGAAACAGAACTGTCATGTTCTACATCAAACCAAACTGCCCAAACTGACAAAATTGCCTTAAGGCTATCAGTTGGCAAAAAACTTGTGGCAAAGAGTTTATGCTCATTCTACCAGACACACTAGTTCCAGTATCCTTAAAAAAAGGGTCAGTTTTTATACAGAGATAAGACCATGTGCAGAATGCTAGGGAACCATCAGGGCATAAACCAAGATAGTAGATTTACATACTAAGGAAGGACAGAGACTGCTTGCAAACCAGCAAGCTGGGTACAGACTGGAACAGTTTCTTCCTCCTGTTAGCACTGGCAGCTAGCTGCTCGTGCCACCATCTTGGGTTTTTAGCTTCCAGAAGTGTAAGATGATAAGTTATTGTAAGTCACTCAGTTTGTAGTACTTTGTTATAGAAGCTATAGCAAACTCATACAATTGATCAAGTAAGAAAATGGACAAATGTCATTTAATTATTTGATCAAGTAAGAAAATGGACAAATGCCATTTAATTATTTTTGAGACTAAGTCTTGCTATGTGGCCCAGGGTACCGCAGACTCAAATTGCCCAGGGTACCATGGACTCAAGCAATCCCCAGCCTCAGCCTCCCAGGCACCTACCACAGTGCCCCGCTGCTTTTTTGAGACCAGGTCTTGCTATGTTGCCTGGGGTAGTATCAAACTCATGAACTCAAGCAATCCCAAGCCTCTTTCCTCCCAGCCCTTGGACAACAGGTGTATTCCACCACGCCTGGCTAGAAAGGTCGTTGTTAATGCCACTGTACTTTGGAGGAAATAGAGGCCCAGAGATTTGTCCAGGACCAACAGCTCCTTTCTTTAGTTGATTTTAGGAAGAAGATCTGAGTCCTAGTCCAGTCCTCCCATGTCTATTAGTGATAGTGTTTGGGAGCTAAAGGCAAGATTAACCAATATTCTTGATCATGAGGTGCTAGATTAGACAATAAGAGTTCACATTTGTGAATCTCTGTCAGGTACTGTTTAAAGCGTCACTAAATAAATGCACTCATTTATTTCTCACAATAATTCATGAAATAAGTGCCATTATTATTTCCTCTTCATAAAAATGAAGAGTGAAACAGACAATGGCACCAAGGCAGTGCTTCCAACCATGTGAATGAATTCCTAGGAAGGGAGTAGAAATTTGTTCCATTTCTTTCTCTGGTGATTTTATTTTAGCCTATTTTCATCTAGAATACAGATACCATAGATCAGTTGGGAGGAAAAAATTCATGAGACTACCACAATACCAAGTCAATTATTTTAATATCTCCACATTGCCTTTTAGGATTTTTCCCACTTGTATAAAAAATCTTTCCTTAGAGTAATCATACTAAGGATAAAAACTGACCTCTACTTTAGATAAAGTTGATATCCTCCTATCAGAACCCTTCTCTTGTTTTAATGTACTATCTCCTGTGTTCATTAAAAACAACAACAACAACAACAACAACAACAAACCTCTAGCTACTCCATTATGCATTAGAAGTTCTTCTTTTTGAAAGATTTAAGAGCAAGCTGGCTAAAGTTGAGGAAAAGGTCAACAAGGGTTTTTAGGTTACTTGCAATTCTGTTTCTGGGCTTTGGGTCTTAATTAGCAAACACCAGTGATGTTTGTTGAAAAAGTAGTTACCATTGCTGGATAATACATCACCCCAAATATGTGAAACAGCAACCATTTTATTACTGTCATGGATACAGTGAGTCAGGAGTTCAAAAAAGGGGCATTAGCCTGGTGACCACAGCTTATTTCTGTTCCATCATGCCTGGGGTCTCTGCTGGGATGACATGAATATTCTGACTGGATGATTGCCTGAAATTGTCCAAAGTCTCTTTCATCTGCATTTGCCGGTCAATGCTCAGTATTGATAGATACCTTGGCTGGAACATGGAGATCTAGTTTCTTTGTAATTTCCCCACAGCAAGATAGTTAGGTTCCAAGAGCATACATCCCAGCAGAACCAGGTGGAAGCTGTGAACTTTCATAAACTAGTCTTGGAAGCACATAGTGTCACTCTCCCATAAGTCTTAAGTCCTCCCAGAGGCAAGGCTGGAACCAAGACCCCCAAATCTAGAGGTGAGGAGACTTCAAAAATCACATGAGGGGCTTGTAGAGTGGGACTGATTATTGTGGCTAGTTTTGAAAAATCAAACCTGCCATGCGATCCTTGAAGAGCATCTCTCCATCTGTCTGCAGTGGTACTTGGTTTACTTTCTCAGCTCTTGTGAATAAATATGCTTTAAAAAGTATAACTGCACTTCTCTTTTCTTTAATTCAGGTTTTCAAAACATGACTTATGATATATTTCACCCAGAATTTGAGGGTTTCTGGAACAATGAACTCATCCTGGTTTACCCACCAACTGTATGAGCTTGGACAAGTGATGTCTTTGCTTCAGTTCCTTCAATAACAGATCTTGCTTTGTGGGGCTATTGTAAGGGTGAAAGACATTAAAGTAGTTAGCATGTTGCCTGGTTCACAGCAAGCACTTCATAAAAGATGCTATTGTTGTCATCACCGCATACTGTATCATTTTTTTTCTACAGCAGTTACAAGTGGTGTCTTGATCTAGCAACTTAATTAAAATATCTCAAGATCACATTGCTTTCAAATTTTCAAAGCAAAAAGGAAAATGGGATAGTAAAAAAGATGATTCCAAAGAATGGTGGATTATTTCAACTGGGTTGATTTGGTGTCATGAAGTTCTTGAAAAACCCAAATGGAAAGGCCATCCAGTGAATTCTAAATTGAGAAAATGAGGTCTTTGAAGAGTTGACTTTGTACTGAAATTTCCCGTGGTACCATCTGGGGCCCCCATGCCCATTCTCTACCTCCTTCTCTTGGAGACCCACACACATCCCAAACTCTTCCTGAAAATCTTTGTGTGTCCTTGTTGTGATCACACGGGGCTCCCTAATCCACTTGTATGTATTTTTGGGACCATATAGATTTTGTCTTCTATATCTTCTTGGAGTAAAACTTTGGGTTTCCCAGATTTCTATGAAATTGAACCTCCCAGAACATATATATATATATATATATATATATATATATATATAATAGTTTTGGAGGATCCAGGGACCCCATAGGACAAGGCTCACATTGCAGAATTTTAAAGGTCTCTCTGCTCCGTCTTCATTCTTACTCTTGATCTCCTGAAAGTCTGCACTCAACTCTGGACTTGATTAGTCCCCATGTGTCTTTGGAACCCCATATCCAACTCACTGGTCAGAAAGAAGAAATAAAGTAAGAAAAATAATTTGAGAGCATCAAAACAAAATCCTTACATATATGAAGTTTAAAGCTATTTTTAAGCATGGAAATGCTATTTGATGAGCATGCCAAAATGTGCTTTATTCATGTTACCCCATTCTACCCTGAGACCAGCACTCTGAAGTATGACTATTATAACTCCATTTTACAAATGAGGGATAGAGGCACAAAGAAATAAAGTGACCAAAGTTATTAGAAGTCATGATGTACCTGGCAACTTTAACTATTATCTTATGCTATGTAATTGATAGCTCTTCATTTTCCTATTACTGGGATAGGGATTTATAGACTCAAATTGTCTTAAGTAAGAATTGATTATGTTCTATAATCTTCAGAAATCTTTTTTACCTTTTAGGGGGAGGTGTCTGATCTCTTCTATTGATAAATTGGTGCTGTCCCAATTTTGCCTTTTCAGAATGGTTTTTATGTACTTACTTTTAAAATATTTTAATAGATTAATGACCAATATGAAAAAATTATAATAAGTCAATATACTGCAAAAGATGTTCATTAGAAAGATAGGACTTCCCTAGTTTTTTGGCAATTATTTCGTATCTCTGACTAATGATTTCATCTGGGCCATATTTCAATGTTCAGTGGTCTTCCTATTGTTATTCATTGTTGATTATAGGATGCTATGCCTCGTTGAAATCTGACTCTTTTTGACCAACACATGTGAATTGAAATCAATAGAAATGTCATTAGCATCCCAATATCATGAAAGATAATATAACCATTCCTCATGAATCCAGTTTATTAAAATTTGCTAAAGTGTGAAATATGTAGGACAAGTAATGATGTTTTAATCTTTCACCAAGGTAACAATTGAAAGCTGATTGATTTCATTCAGTAATTATAAAATCAGAATGATGGAAGATTGTAATCAAGTAGGATTCATTTTCTACTTTGTCACTCCTCCATGCAAGATAAAATTCTCATTTGCATCATCTCTTTTATCTGAAAAGAAATCAAACTTCTATTTGCTTCAGAAGTACATCCAGGAGATAGATAATAGCTTTTCCCAACTCTGGAGGGGCTGGTGAGGTGGCCACTCTTACTGAGAGTAGGGGAGAGCCCTGAAGTCTAGGTTCCCCTCATGAGAAGGGTCAACTCTCCTGGGATCTGAATATTCAAACTATGACAAATTATGATAACCTCCCATCTGGCTGGCGGAGTGAGGTAAGAGCTTACATATTATTGACTTTGCTCTTCCTTGGCTGCCTTAAGAGAACTCTGACTTCTTATTACTAATCAAATAATTTTGGCCTGCTGGCAATTCACTTGACTTCTGGACAACTTGGGAGGCTATATCTTTGTCCTAAACAGGTTGGCAAGAATTCTAGTTTCCGGGCATGGTGGCTTGTGCTGTAAATTTCAGCCTATGAAGCGGCTGGGGCTAGGGATTGCGGTTCGAGTCCTGCTCGGGGCAACACAGAGAGACCTAGTCCCAAAAAATAGTTGGGCATGGTGGCACGCGCCTATAATCCCAGCTACCTGGGAAGCTGAGGCTGGGGATCGTTTGAATCTGTGGTACCCCAAGCAACATGAGCCTGCGGTTCCATGGGCAAAAATAGACCCAGTCTCAAAAAAAAAAAAAAAAAAAAAAAAAAAAAAAAAAAAAAAAAATCCTAGTTTCCCTGTGTTGGAGATAAAGAAAGTTACTACTGGCCATGGAATTGTAGTTGTTAGGTTGGGTGTAACAAGTGAGGTGGTGAAGAACAGTGGGGACTGGAAAGGGAGGCAGCTGCATTCATGCTGTGAGATCGAATGCTAAAAATTCAAACCCTGGAAAGGAAGCTGATGAGGCGAATCAGTGGGTCCCTGTGATTTTATTTTATTATTATTTTTTAAATTGCGTGCACATGCATACACACACATGCATATATATATATATATATATATATATATATAAAATATCATGGTCTACTTAGAGGTTCTCCCACCACCTTATCACCCATGAACCATCATCTTAATCTTTTGTGCCCATCCCTCCCCCTCCCTACCTCAGAACTCCCTACCTTCAGTTCTGCTGTCAGTTTGTTAAAGTTTTCCTTCTCCTTTTGTTTGTTCGGTTTCCCTCTATCCCGCAAATAAGTGAGACCATCAAGTATTTCTCTTTATCTTTCTGGCTTATTTCTGCTAACATGATTCCTTCTAGGTCCATCCATGTTGTCACGAATGTATCAAATTTATCTTTTTTGATTGATGCATAATATTCCATTGTGTACATAAATCGCAACTTTCTGACCCATTTATCTCCTTTGGGGCCTTTGAGCTGTTTCCATATCCTGGTTATTGTAAATAGTGCTGCAACAAACATCCGAGTACAGATGTCCTTTTGAATTAGTGTTTTTGTAACCTTTGGGTAGATTCCCAGTAGTGGGATTGCTGGGTTAAATGGTAGTTCCATTTTCAGTAGTTTGAGGATCCTCCACACATCTTTCCATAGTTGTTGGACAAGTTTGCATTCCCACCAGCAGTTCCTTTCTCTCCCCATTCACACCAGCACTTGTTGTTGCCCTTTTTTTTTTTGTTTGTTTTTTTGTTTTTTCATACGAGCCATTCTTATTGGTGTGAGGAGGTATCTCATTGTGGTTTAGATTTGCATTTTCCTGATGACAAGTGATGTTGAACATCTTTTCATATGCTTGTTGGCCTTTGTATTTCTTCTTTGGGGAGGTTTATTTTCAGCTCTTCTCCCCATATTTTGACTGGGGTTTTCACTTTGTTTTTGTTAAGTTGTGTGAGTTCTTTGTGGAGGGTGCAGTTTTAATGACTCATATAATGAACTTGATCATGGCCTTGAAATGCCAGCATTTTAGAGTTTGGAGAGTAGATCATACTGTAATCATCACTGTTTCATAAATCAGAACCTAAGTCAGTTGGGGAATAATAAATTCTTACTGGACAAATAACAGTTCCTCAGGGAAGTCTTTCTGCATTCTATGAGAGGTCTCCCTGTACCCAAGTCCCCTGTTAAGTCATGAATCCTGATCTATAGACTTTCAAAGATCTTTATGCCCTGCTATCCCTTCACAGTGCTTTTCATGTGGTCATATTGGTGAGATTATTTGGTTAATTTCTGTCTCCTCACCATTAGACTGAAAGCTTTGTGAGGGCAGGAACTCTGTGTGTATGCCTGTGTGTATGATCTTTCTCTGTTGCTGTGATATGACTGAATAAGTGTTTCTGGCATCTGTCCACAATTACTTTCTCTCTCAAGGAGCCCAGCTTGCATAAAATAAGAACTTTCATGCTTTGATCAGGTTCCTTCCTATTCATCTGCCTCTTGGGTTTTTTAGTTCTCACTTTTCTAGCCCCACTGGTTAAATATTTGTAGCTCTTGGCATTTATGGTTTCCAAGTGTCACATAATGCATCACACAAGTTAATCAAGAAATATTTCTATTCTCAAAGGGCTTGGAGACTCTAGAGACTTAAAAAAAATGTAATCGAGGATGTGAAAATCGGGACTTAATGTCTTCTTCTAGCTCTGGGAGTTAGGAGAGAACATGGGGGTAATTCTCCACTTTTCTGTACAAGCATCTACTTTTATTGTTTTGTTACAGTTGCTGACCTTCCAACAGATTTTCTGTGGGCAGCAGAACATTGTGCAAGGACTATTATTTTTGGAATCAGACAGACCTGAATTTAAGCCCCAGCTCCAAGAGTTCCTAGGCTGAGTGTACTTACTTTGCAGGATGGTCCTGGATTAGTGCTAGTAGATTTTTAGAACCTAATACAGTGCCTGACATATTGTAACAGGTAAGCACAAGGTCAGTTATGGGAGGCTTACTGCTAAATTTCAGAGAGTGAAAATAGATGGTCATAGAATCCAGATGATTTGCTTCAGAATACTACACATTTGTCTCTCACAGAATGAGTGCTCAGGAGAAATGGACAAAGGCCTTGTAAATTGTGCAGAGACACACCTTTCAGAATGCTGGAGAGGAAGTTTGCTACTTAGGAACACAAGCTATCGACACTGCTTCTGCTCTCCAAGCTGTGGCTTTCCGGATGAGTGTGGTAGATTCAGAAAAGCTTGGCATGGTGACATGCCCCTTCAGATAGTGAGCACAGGTGATCCATGTAAGTTGGGAAACAGCAACATAAGCCCTGAGTTTAAAAGGGCAGTCACTTAGCAAGACAATTATTTTTTAAAATAGAGAAAAACTTGGGATTTTGTTTCTTTATCTTTTTAATCATTAAAAAATGTTTATATATATTCTACATCATTTTCTACCCCAGGGTTCTCTCACCACCTTATCACCTGTGAATCATCTTAATTGCTTGACTTTACCCTCCTCCCCCTTTCTTGCTCTATGCTTCAGTTCTGTTGACAGTTTTAAATTTTTCTTGTCCATTTGTTTGTTTGTTTGTTTTCCCTGTATCCCTCATATAAGTGAGGCCATCCAGTATCTCTCTTTTTCTTTCTGACTGATTCCTGCTAACATGATTCTTTCTAACTCCTTCCATGTTTCTGCGAAAAACATGTTTGTCTTTTTGATGACTGAATAATATTCTATTATGTACATAGGCCACAACTTTCTGACCCATTCATCTGTTTTTTGGGCATTTGGGTTGTTTCTGCTTCCTGGCTATTGTAACTATTGCTGCAATAAACATCTGAATACAAGTGTCCTTTTCAATTAGTGTTTTTGTATGGTTTGGGTAGATTCCCAGAAGTGGGATTGCTGGATCAAATGGTAGTTCCATTTTCAGTAGTTTGAGGGTCCTCCACACAGCTTTTCAGACTGGCTGGAACAATTTTCATCCCTACCAGCAATGTAAGAGTGTTCTTTTTTCTCTGCATCCACACCAGCATTTGTTGTTACACATTTTTTTTTTCATATGATCCATTCTTACTGGTGTGAGATGGTACCTCATTGTGGTTTTGATTTACATTTTCCTGATTATTAGTGATACTGAGCATTTTTTCATATGCCTACTGGTCATTTGTATATCTTCTTTCGAGAAGTGGCAAGACAATTTTTTTGACTTTATTAAAAAAACCCAATATATTTAAAGTGATACAAAACTATGTTAAGTATTACATCTTCACCAATCATTTTATTAGGAAGCATTCCATCTTATTTAAGAACATTACTTATATAGTATATCTATATATTTGTTTATATTAACATAGCACCTACATGCATCTTACTCCAGAGGATAACTAAGAAAGTATTAACTTGCAAAAAGGGAAATGAAAACAAGGAACAGGAAGTAACACTCTTTCTACTGCATGAAGTTTTGTGACTTTAAGCTTTCCACCTTAAATTTGTAGTTTGGCAAGAATTGGATTTTTTTTTTTAACTTTTGGTAGGACCCTGGCTTGTTTGAGGAATATCTGTGCCAGCTGCAAGCTCTATAGGGACAAGAGAAAACCTAGACTGAAATATATGGCCTCTGCTCCATTGTGGGTATCATTTCCCATAGGTTAAGAAGCGCTGGCTAAAAAATTGGGAACATAAAACAGACGTGGCTGAGGTGCTCTTGAACTCTCAGCCTCTGGAAGCGTGCTCCCTCTCATCCTGATCCCACATTAGACTCATGGGGGGAGTGACTGGGAAAGGTTAGCCTCTCGACCCCCCTCACCAAACCAAATGAATAATAATAAAAAAAAAGTAACAGCCGGCCGTGGTGGCGCATGGCTTTAATCCCAGCCTCCCAGCCTAGGACGAAAGGCTGAGACTGGGATTTGCTTGAGTCTGCAGGTTCAAGACCTGCCTGGGGCAACATAGCGAGACCTAGTCTCAAAAAATAGCTGGGTGTGGTGGTGCACACCTGTAATTCCAGTTACCTGGGAGACTGAGGCTGGGGATCTCTTGAGTCCGGGGTATCCCATCCAATGAGAGTCTGTGGTTCCCTGGACAACATAGTGAGACCTAGTCTCTAAAAAAATTAATGTAGCACACGGGGCCCAAACCTTAAAACCAAAGACAAAGTCTGGGTGCTTTGAAGATCCCAGGGTTGGAGATGACTGTGGCCCCAGTGCCTCCACATGACCACAATTGCGAAATCTCAGGAGCTTCCCTGTCAGGTGAGAGAAGCGTGACCGAGACAGAGAACTAGTGTCTCTGCTCTGGTGTGCGTGGTGTAGGGCGTGGGTCTGGGAAATAGGCTTTTGCCAACATGACCTGGAGGAGAGCTCATTCCTTTTCCACCACTAAACCCTCCAGGAGGTGAGGCGATGGGTTCTGGGAATGGGATGTCAAGATGCATCATTTTAAATGCTCAGATTTTAGGAAACGCTTCTTAGTTTGCCTCCTGGGGCCTGTGGGCTTGGCAGCTCCACACCCAGCACTCAGATGCCTGCCCCTGGGATCCTCCCTCTGCTCCCAGAACCCAGAGGATGTCTTTCTTAGTCAAGGCAGCTTTGAAAACCAGCACCTCTAATGAACTGCCTGATGCTCATCCCGCACAGGTGAGGACTCAGTCAGGTAGCCCTCACCTCCTGAGGGTCACCTGGGTGGGACGTGGCCATGTCACTGCCCCC
Source organism: Uropsilus gracilis (assembly GCA_004024945.1). Lineage (NCBI taxonomy): Eukaryota > Metazoa > Chordata > Mammalia > Eulipotyphla > Talpidae > Uropsilus > Uropsilus gracilis. The sequence continues at coordinate 21,525 of PVHY01004344.1, read as the reverse complement.
ATGGAGAAGCTGCCATCACGGCCTGCTGGAGTGAAGGGGCCTCCAGAGATTGACATGGTCGCCCCTCTCAGTGTGGGGACTGGGCCCCCAGGGCGAACCCCAAAGCAGCAGGTGAGGCAGGGAGCTATGAAGCAGCCACGTGGCAGCAGAGACCTTTGTGAACAGGTGGGGGTTTTCCCTTCGACTGTGTTTCTCTGCCTTTTCTTTATTCCTTTATTTCCCTCCCTTTTTCCTTTCTGGCTTCCTTTTGATTCCAACTGTGTTAGTCATGGTTCCGTGGAGAAACAGAAGCAATGAGAAATATACTTACATCTGTATCAATATCTGATTAATTTATTTTTATTTTTAAATTATTATTGTACATATATATTTATATGTATGTGTTTTATATCATTGTATCCCCTGGAATTCTCCCACCACCAGATATCCTGTGAATCATCATCTTGATCTTTTGTGCTCCTCTCTCCCTCCCTCCCTCCTTCCCTCCCTGGCTAGATGCTCTAGTTCTGTTGTCAGTTTGTTAGCTTTAATTTTTTCTTTTTCCTGACCTTTTGTTTGTTTTCCCTCTGTCCCACCTACAAGTGAGACCATCCAGTTTTTATGTTTTTCTTTCTGACTTACTTCTGTTAGCAGGATTTCTTCTAGCTCTATCAATATCTGATTTATTATAAGGTGTTGGCTAATGTGATGATGGAGGCTGAGAAGGTATATGATCTTTTGTCTGCAAGCTGGAGACCCAGGAAGCCGATGGTGTCATTTGAAGGCCTGATAGATGCAGATTCTACTCTAGAAGACCTGAGAAGCAGCAACAGTGTGGGTAGGAGAAGATGGACGTCACCCTTCTAGTATCCAGGGAAAGAGAATTTAGCTGTTTTCTGCTTTCTTGTTCATTCGTGCCCACCAAAGAGCAGATGAATCCTGGGTCATCTGCTTTGCTGAGTTCACCAGTGGAAATGCTAACCTCTTCCTGGAACAATGTCATAGACGCACTGAAAAACAATGTCTAAGCAGCTAGCCCAGCACCCTGTGGTCTGGTCAAGTTGACACAGCTGATCAACCATCACACCATCTTTTCCTCTTTCCTCAATTTTTTTTTTTGAGACTAAGTCTTGATATTTTTTGCCTATGGAACCGTAGGCTCACGTTGCCTGGGGTACCACAGACTCAAGCAATCCCCAACCTCAGCTTCCCAGGTAGCTGGGATTACAGGCACACACCACTACGCCCAGCTATTTTTTTGGGACTAGGTCTCGCTACGTGCCCCTGGTGGGACTCGAACCCCTATCCCTGGCACCAGCCATGGCTTTCTAGGCTGCCACCTACAGGCATGCGCCACCATGCCCAGCTAATTTCCTTTTTTGTTTTGTTCCCTAACTTGTATTTCTTTAGACCTTTGCTTTGCAGTGGCTGAGGCCTGTGGACTGGAAAACATTAGTAATCCTCAGGCTCAAATAAACAGTTTCAGTGAATAAGGGAACTGCTAACATTGGTCATTCATAGTTCAAAAGTGCGAAAAATTAGGTCAAAAGCAAAAAAAAATTAATAGGAAAATCAGAAAAATATTTGGACCCAAAGTCCAACATTTCTGAAGTTTGTCACCTAAAAAGAAGCTGTCAGGTAGAGAGAGAACAAGGCCACATCCACAAACAGGACTAGATGAGGCTGGACGATGAGACTAGCATGAGCACTCATTCAAGGAAAATGTCTTGTGGCATCTTGACAGGAGGACATTTTTATCACCAGGCTGGTTATTGCCTGCCTGGATGGCATTTTCCATTTTCTACATCACTCTATTTGAAATCATGGGGACATGAGCAGAGGACATTTCTTTCCATGTGTGAGATATTTTGTATTTGGGATAGCAACTTCTTCCCACATTTTCTGATGTAAAAATATATCAGTGATACGTATTTTTCTTTTAGATATTATCCTACCCATCCCTATAAAAGTCATAAAAGACTTGAATTTAGGTGTATTTTTGTTCAGTCTCTTTTCCGTTTTCTTAACCTTCCTGGAGGAGGTTGATTGTCACAGAATTTTCTTTTCTTTCCTTTTTTTTTTAAGAGACGAGGTCTCGCTATTTTCCCCGGGGTAGTTTTCGAGCCCGTGGACTCAATGATCCCTGGCCTCAGCCTCCTAAGGCTGGGATTACAGGTGCGCACCATCACGACTGGTTTTTTTTTTGAGACTAGGTTTCGCTATGTTGCTTGGGGTAGTCTTGATCCCACAGACTCAAGTAGCCTCCAACTTTAGCCTCCCAGGTAACTGGGATTACAGGCACCCACTACAGTGCCTGGCTGCTTTTTTTGAGGCCAGGTCTTGCTATGTTGCCTGGGGTATTGAACATGCAAACTCAAGTGATCCCAGGCTTCTTGCCTCACGGTGCTTGGATTACAGTCATGCTACCATTCCTTGTGATTGTCATAGAATTTTCTAAGGGGTCTAAGTTTGTATTCTAACTTTATGGGGAAAAAATGTCCCTCCTTAAAATTCTTGTTAATAAACTACCTTAATGGACAATTTATTGTCTATTATGTTGCCCAGAATCTATTTGTCCTCTGGGGAGTCATCTCTTTCCCACTTATATCATGTTGGCAAATGAACCAGCCCCACGCCCAATAGTTGAACCTCTGACCCAGATGTAAGTCAACCTGCACATCACGCCCTCCTGTTTCAGACTATTGGTCTGAAATTGATACATGGCCCTGCATATTGTCAAGAGGGAGATATGGGCTTTTCCCCATTGGACTTAGAAGGACACAGGATGTTGCTGTCATCAGTCATAAAGGGAAGGTCACGTAGAATGCGAACCTATGGGAAATGTTTGTATATACTCAGTAAAGGTTTAGGCAACTGGGCAGGCCTTGGGGATAAACGAGTCAAGATAAATGTGGATAGAAGATTGTCCCTCCATAGCTATGCTGAAGTCCTCACCCTGGGCAGCTGAGAATGGGACCTGACTCAGAAGTGAGGTCTTTGCAGAGGTCACAAAGGCAGAAGTCAAGGAAGAGGGAGCTACAATCCAAGATGGCTGGTGTCCTGATAACAAGAGGAAAACAAATTTAGAGAGAGAGAGACGTACAGAGACACAGACACACCGGGTGAAAAGCTCAGTGACTGTCAAGGCAGGAGTATTTGTACAAGGCCAGAAGCACCAGGGATTGCTGGCAAGGTGGTTAGGATGAAGCACAGTATTTGTACAAGGCCAGAAGCACCAGGGATTGCTGGCGAACTGGTGGTTAGGATGAAGCAAAGGAGTTTCCTCCCCTAGAGCCTTCAGAGGAGCAAGGCCTTGCTCACACCTTCTCTGCAGACTTCGAGCTTCCAGGACTGCTCTATCAAGCCATCCAGTTGTGGTGCCTTTTTGTGGCCATCCTAGAAAACTGAAAATAAGTGTACAGGAACTTTATGTACAAATAAAGCACATTTCTTTTTAACTCCGGGGGAAATAAAAACTTGCTGAGGAAAGAAAAGATAAGCCCGGCATGACCAGCCATGAGTTAGCTATCCTTTGACTAGTCACGACACAGTATTGACTATTAATCTTGCCAGAATTATATTGGGTAGTAGAGAGCGTGGTGGGATTGTGTGTGTGTGTGTGTGTGTGTGTATAGATGTGGATGAGCTGACTTCCGAGTACACAGTTCAAATTGGTGCCAGACGCAGAATCTAGAACAACGTACTTGTGTTAATTAGAAATATGGAGGGTAAATGACTGTTCAAAGAGCTGGAAGTACCTGCTTCTTGCTCAGAGGAAAAGGAGGTGGCTGGAACGGCTCCTTCTTGGAACCAGCTCTGTGGAACCACTGGATGCCATCTACGATGTGAACGGAGGAGCTTTGTGTACAGAAAGATGACCCGAAAGAGGGAGAGAAAATCTGAACCCACAAAGCCAGTTCCTTGTAGAACGAAGGAATGTGCTGATTTTGGACAAAAGTCAGAGCAGAGTTAATTTATTTTGGGGCTTGTTACTCACAGATCTGTATCTGATTCCTGAGCATGGAGGAGGCTCAGAGTACCTCCAGAAAGTCTTCACCTTTTCTCTTGTTCTACATTCAAATCTTGCTTTAAAAAAGGATGGGAACCTCAGTGACCCCAATTCTGTCATCCATTCAAAACCATCAGTTTGTTTTTTAATTTTATTTTTATTTAATTTTATTAAAAAATTAAATTATTTTTATTTATTTTTATTCTTTTAAGAGACTAGGTCTTGTTATGTTGCCCAGGGTTGTCTTGAATCTGCGGACTCAAGTGATCCCCAGCCTCAGTCTTCCAGGTAGCTGGGATTACAGGCACACGCCACCATGTCCAGCTTGTCTTTTTTTTTTTTAATTAAATTTATTTTATTTTACATCATTGTCTACCCCAGGGTTCTCCCACCACGGTATCACCCTTGAACCATCTCAATCTTTTGTGCCCATCCTATCTCCAAATTCCCCCCCACTTCCTCTCTCTTGCTCTATGCTTCAGTTCTGTTGACAGTTTAAAATTTTTCTTGTCTGTTTGTTTTCCCTCTCTCCCTCCTAAAAGTGAGACCACCCAGTATTTCTCTTGTTCTTTCTGGCTTATTTCTGCCTGTCATCAAAGTCTTTTGAATGGATCTCAGGTCATACCTGTTTCTACCCTATTCATCTCCTTTTTTTCCCCAGAGTTCATCATGTTTATGAAAGCTTTTACATATTAATTACATATTGTCTGTATCAATTAGAATGTGATAGTTGTGTATTTGGTCACACTGATCCTGTCAAACGGTGAAAGTTTTTATGTAATTTCATGAATTTTGATGAATAAAAAATAGAAAATTAAAAAAAATGTAAAAAAAAGTCTTTTGAATGGTAGTCTTTCCTTCAAACTGAGGGACGTTCTGAAGAAGAAGGGCCAGTGTGTATCCCTGGGGTGGGAGTCACGAGCCCGTCCACATCACCCTGGGATTCTAGTGCATCGTGAACTGCTAGCTGGGCATTGAATTCACTGGTCCTCCACACTGACTTCAAGGCCCACGTCCACTCCTGGGTCAGTACCCCAGGCCTGCCTGCCTTCTTCCTGGAGGGAAAGCAGCTTTCCACCTGCACTGCTGCTTTCCACCATAGGGGGGCAGTGGGGCCATGAAATTGGGGCAGGAGGGGAGCTTTGCAGGGCACCTGGGGAGTGGGCGGAAGTGTCTTGCAGTGTTTGCACTTCGAGCCTCTCAGTAGCTAGCTATCGCCTGGGTACAAATGATGCGTTTTCTTCCAAATTCTGTGCCAATTCCAAAGGGAGGAAGTTAGATCTTAATGCATTTGCCATGGCTATCTATTTCACGACGAGCCAGGAATTGATTAGGAAAACGAAGAGAAGGGCAAGAATAAGTTTAGATTGGCATTTCCCCATTTTCCTACTTGTAGACTAGATTTGGTCCATGTTTTGAGAGAGACGGTGTCCGTTGGAACACAGCTCTGCTTGCCTCCTGATTATTCTAAAATAGATGTGCTGCTCACACGCCTGGATAGGCCAGTTAGCCCTGATGTGTGTCTGAGGGACAAATCCGGCTTATTAGCTCCATTATTTGTAAACTGCTAACCCGGTTCCTGGTGCTGTTGCCACGCTCTCTTGATTGGTTGCTGTGAAAATGGGAAGACGTCTGTCAAGCAGGAAAAATTATGTAAAAATGATGTGGGTCTAGAAAATGGGATCGACAAAATGTAATAAACTCCTCCTGGGCTGAAGAGCAGAGCTGCATATGTAATGAAGTACTTTAGGATTACGTCACCTTTTATATAACATCTGGCAGTGACTTTCATTTCAGAGCTAATTTGAAGAAGCCAGGCTCTTTTCTTTGCCCCTCCCCAAGACTGCCTTTATCTGAAAGAAGAAAGAACGGTTACATTTTGCATGCAAAGAAAGCCAGAGTGGTTAGATGACTCCCTTAGGTAATGGAGAAAGAAAAAAGAAATTGAAAAAGGTCAGGTGAACACAGCAGAAGGAATGAAGAGGTTGGTGTGATTCTTAGTGAAATTGGACCAGTCTAAGCAACCAGCCAGGTAATTGGGGTGACTCTACCCTCCCCTCTTCCCTCCTCTGCCTCTAGAGAGGAACCCAAGAGTGCTTATGGATGGTTTCTCCTGAAAATTTTGATCTAAACAAGAAGTTGAGAAAATTATTGAGAGAATTTAGGCAAATTCTAAATTTTTTTCCTTTGGTCCTTAAGAACAAAGCTTCCCCTCAAACGAGTATCTAAATAGCGATAGAATAGCCAGATTTTCCAATCTGCCACAGTAGGTCATTCAGATGGCCAAGTCACCATTTAAATTTGTCTCTGTGGACAAGAATGAAGAGGCCTCAAGGGGACATTACTCCTTTGAAGTCAGGAACCCAAGGGGTGAGGACACTTCCTTTCTGTCCCTCCCCCCTTTACTCTTTTACAGCTTCTCTGCTTTTGCTCACCTCCGCACAACCTAGACCTTGCTGTATCATATATTCTGGCCTCACTGTCATCCATCAGATTATTTTTAAATCTTCCATCCTACCCTCAACCCTGGAAATTCTGTTTTCTGAATTTTAAGGCCATGTCTACAATTCAGAAGAGACAATGTCTTATTTTGTGCCTGATGGTTTCCCAACAATATGTTTGAAAGTTAGTTGGAAGTTTGAAAGTTGAACAATAGATCTGCATGTTATAAGGAAGAATTTGTTCTCAGGGAACTAAAGTATATGATGAAATCCCTAATTATGGTTTCTGACGGTGCCACCTCCCTCAGGCCCTGGCACCTTGTGGGTGGGTGAGAACAGGCACATGGACTGGTGTGGGTGGTAACTGCCAGTCGTTGTGGGATGGGGGAAGTTAATCCAGGAATTTCTCCTTCCAAGACTTAATTTTCTTTCTCTCAGCCTAGCCTGAAAGGGCAAGGGCTGGAGTAAGAGGGTTTGGTTCTCATCCCACTTCTGAGAATAATCACATGTGACCCCCATGAAGTGGTGGGCATTGGTGGAGATGGTTTGGTGCAGTTGGGGCTGATGGATTGAGCAGTTAGGGCTGGTGAAAGAACACCTTCAGGACTGGTGGTCTCCATGGCGCATGATCTCTGGAGTCCTCCATGGCAGGAACTGACCCTTCAACTTGACCATATAGATTCATCTCTTGCATCTCTAGGGAGGAGGTGCTGGGGAAGGAGTTTCTTTTGCTGCTTCAACTTTGACTTTGTCCCCTTCTCCAAGTCTCTGATTGTCTGGTATGAGATAATTCTCATTATTCTAAGTCATTTTAGGGAAGACTGAATTTTGAGTGTGGTAGGTTTGAAAATGTTGGTGTTATCCAATGGTATTCAAGTGCTGTGTTGTTGCACAACATATAACTTAAAACATGGAGTCTTGAAACAACAGCCTTCAATTCTATCATAATTTTGTGGGCCAGGAATTTGGGTAGTGCTCAACTGGGTGATTATTCTGCTCCACAATGCTTTGACCAGGGTCACATGATATTTGTTAGCTGGTGGTTGATATGGTATGAAGAATCCAAGATGGCTGTCCCCATACATCTGGTGTCTTGGCAAGAATGACTTTAAGCCTCTTTCCTTCCTTTTGGAGTTCTAGGGCCCCTTTACATGCATTCACTAGCAGGGAAGTTGGAATTTTATATAGTGACTTGTTTAGACCTATAAAGGAAAAAGGAGGAAGCTGAAAGTTCACTTAGTAACTAGACTCAGATATGGTACAGATCCGTTTGCTAAGTTCCCTTGGTCAAAACAGTCACAGGGTAATCCAGAATCAAGGAGAATGGAGACAGCCCGCACCTTCCAAAAGTGTCAAAGAACTTGTGGTCATTGTTGATCCATTTGATGTGGGTTGGTTAAGTGTAGATCATGTGGATATGGGGTAACAAAAAGGATATAAGGGGGAAGACATTCCTTTGTGCCTGACTCATCGTGGAAGTGGGTTCATCAGGAGGACTAAACTATTATAGGAGATGTCCTTCTGCTAAACCAGAGCAGCACTGACATTTGTATCCCGTTTCCTGCTTTTAGTTCAAAATAAAAGTCTCGCTAAAATGCTCAGGAATCCTGATGGTAGGCACTCTGGTGGATAATGTGGTGAAGGACTCTGTGGAGACTCTATTGGAAAGTTTCCAAAGGAAGAGTTGGGAACATTTTTCATTCTCTCCACTGTGTCATGCAATTGTGCCAGTGCCTAAACAAGCAATGGATTATGCAGGCTTTGGAGACTTTCTAGATTTTGCTTTTTATGTAGAGGAGGAGAAAGGGAGAGAACTGCTTTCTGCTGGAATTTGACTACTTATAGTTTCCTTTGTTGATGCACACAGATCCTAGCAAAGGTCTTAGTGAAAATAACAGCAATAGTTAGTATACCCCACATTATTGCAGATGCGATATAATACTGGGAGTGTCATAAGAAGGTTAGACACGTTTTCTAACACCTGTTAGACACGTTTTTCATTTGACTGATTAGTTTTGGGAAAGATAATATGTGTAGGTCATATGAATTTTAAGGGAATGAAAGAGCATAGAATAAAAATCTCTCCTTTATTCCTATTCTTGAAACTCCCTTGTCCCTTCTTCAGAAGTAAATACTCTTTTTCAGTATCCTTTCTGACAAATTGTGTGCAAATACAAGCACCCTCCAACAATTGTATGTGTGTGTAGCTATAAGATATGTAATTATATGGTCTTTCCCTCCACATGTAGATATGTTGTTTTATACCTTGCTTTTCCATCAAATAATATATTAGAAATTGTTTCATTTTAGTAAATATAGGTTAGCTTCTTTTAACCTAAGGGTACACAGTATGATATTACATGACTATGGTATATATATTTTTAAACAGACTCCTGCTGATGGATATTTCGGCTGTTTCCAATTGTTTTACCATCACAAGCAACAGTGAAATGAATAATTTGGGGCATGCAATAATACATGTGTACATTTGATACCATATGTAGGAATAATATTCTGGAATGAGAAGTATGAATATTTGATTTGATATCTATACTATATGTAGGAATAATATTCTGGAATGAGAAGTATGAATATTTGATTTGATATTTGAAAATTTGATATCTATTACCAAGTGATCCTCCATGTACATTCCATTAATTTACAGTCCTCCACCTAGGAGTGGTTTTGGTTTTAGAGGCTGGAGATTTTCAGTGGAATGTGTTCTGAGGAGGTGAAAAAATTAACTGTAAGGCTGAAGAAGGAAAGATCAACATTTGTGTTTTTATTTCAGCCTCCATTTTATGAGCTTTCCAAGTAGTTTACCAAATATTCTGGCAAAATAGACCATGTATCAGGCAGTCCTCTCTGCTAGGAAATCTGCCACATGGAGAAAAGAGAAGATTGGACATGGAGTGATAAGAATCTGTTTCTAGTCTGACATTGCCAGTTCCCTCTGTGGGATCTTGATGAAGCCAATTATCCTTTTTTGACCTCCATTTTCTTATTCATCAAATGAATATTTGGGGTAAATGATTTCAGAAGAATCTTTGGATTCAAAAGTGTGTGAGTCTATGAAACTCCCTTCACTTTTCATAACATAATAAAACTTCTCATACAGGAATAACCCCATATTTGGCAAGATGCTCTGCAAAACGAGAAGGTCAGTCTCCTTGTCAAGATGCCCAGAGTTGGACACTAAAAGTACAGCCCCTCACCTCTCAGCCCAGCGGTCTGTATGGTGGCACAGGTCATGAGTGCACAAAGCTGACTTTGCTCCTATAAACACTCATGCCTCCAAATCAATGGTTTGTTTCTATTTAGGTATTTTTTAAATTTTATTTAAGTTTGTTCTTTAAATTACAACCTCGGTAAATGGTTTTGGGATACCCCCCCCTCTCCCTCTGGCGCCCCCTCTGTTCACTCAAACCTGCTCTTTGTTGTTTGCTAGTCTGTATTAAGTCCATTAGTCTCTTTCTTTCCTGTGGCAGTGTCTTTTCATTGGGTGAGGGACTGTGTTCTTGGGACCAGGCAAACCTGTGTTCTTGGGACCAGTGTTAACCTTGAGTTGGGCAGCTAGTCTATATTTATTTGTGGTCTGTCCATGTTTTCTCATTGCAGGTTGTCTTCTCCAATCCCTTCTCTGTGTTGTTTTGCTGTTTTACCTTATGATTCTGGTGTCTGGTTTAGGTGGTCTCATCCCCAGCCAGTGTCAGTGAAGTTTCCCTGAGGGAACAGGCATCTGTGAATGGCCTTTGTAGATCATCTCCTCTGCCTCAGTTTGCAGATTTGCTGTGGGGTCGATGCCCCCACTCTTTGGCCTCCCTCTCCCGTGGAGTGGGGAAAGGCACCTTGCTCTCCTTGATGGCATCTCAGGTCTGGCTCTTCCAGACCTGTGGAGTGTGTTGGTGTGCATTTGTGACATCATGTTTCCATAGTTGTTTCTCCAGTCCCGCATGCACTGGTTCTCTCAATATTCCAGTTCCTGTGTCCAGCTCAGACTTGTGGGCTGAATTTTTACCTGGTCCCTCACCTATTCTATGATGGGGTTTGTATCATTTATGTTCTTTCTTTTCCTGAAGATCAGTTGGAGTGAGAGTGAAATGGAAGGGGTACTCCTCCCCCCCTCCCCCTCCCACTCATGTGCTGATACCTCCCTGTGTGGAGATGGGGCCTGGATGGCCGGACAGGTGTAGTCCCAAGTCCCTTTGGCTGAACCATGCCTCTATCCATCCGGGCTGCAGATGGCTGCCCTGTGCAACCATCCGCTGGTGGTTGGGGCTAAAACCCCACCCGGGCCTCCCTCCCAGGCTTCCAGGTGCAGGGGACCTACTTGGAGTTCCAAGACATGGCTCTCTCCTGCCAAAGGAGCTCCAAAGGCCCAGGAGCCCTGGTAGGCAGGGCTTCTATTTAGGTATTTGGTGGCAGTTAGGTATAGACAAGTGCTTGCAGCATCACCATTTTTTTCCTAAGGCAAATTACCTTTGCCCATAGCTCCTTGCTGAAGGAAGTCACTTAAACTGTACCTTGTGCACTGGGCGGGTCCTGGTTGGACTACCTAATCTTTAGGAAGTCGGCTCATAGGGTAAAGATAGTCTGGCCAAGAAAGTGATGCTCAATGGCAGTGCAATAATTACACTGGTTCATGAACTTTCTGGAATCTGAATGGAGAGCTATAGAAGTACAGAAAGCTGGATTGGGACTTAGGGTGAGAGTGGGGCAGAGAGGAAGAGAAAGGAGAAATCTCACAAATTATCCTGCACAGTGAACACTTCTTATTTGACGTTTTCTAAGTGAAATTACTTGTCCTTTACAACCCTGAAGAATGTAATTAGCTCAGTGTTCCGCTAGAGCATATCTTCAGTTTACTAAATCCTTAAGCATCCAGGGAGTGTGGATTAAGCATCATTAGAAGTATGGAAATAGGAAAATAGCTGCAAAGCCTAGTTTTCTGTTTCCTCTGACAGTTACGATGTTGGCATGGGTTGGGTGAGTAGCCAGTGCTGGTCAGGTGAAGGATGAGCTGAACTTGTTGAGTGTATGCTTTTGCCTTTTCCTTGCATCACTTATTCATGTCCTAGACAGCTTTCTTATATATCCCTAGGAATTTTTTTTTTAAACTTCTGTAAGTTATTCTTGACATCTTGTTCTACTTCCAGCGGAGTAGCCCTAGGAAAAATGTAACTGTCAAATGTGCAGCAAGACACACATTTTCTTGGTCTATATCTTTTTCTTTGCGTTGAACTATGCTAATGGATCTCTGGAGTCTGCAGCAGGCTGAGGCAGGAGCTTCACTAAATGACCTCACTAGACCTTTTGCAGTTTAACTATGCTAAGGAAAGGATTCCAATTTCCCAACCCCTAATTATAGAATGTCTATATAATCGTTTGATGCTTTTCCCTTTCCTTCACGGTTCAATGGAGGCTGAGTTTGTTGGTCTTCAGATGAATAACCAACTAATTTGGTCAGGAATGTCATATAACTTATCATTGACAGTAATTTGCTTTCTAGGATGCATTAAAATCTGTGGTGTGTGGGCACATTATTTATACTAACACATACTGCACGGAGTGGTCCATTTCAATGAAGCATGCATAAAACTGTGCTATGCAAAATGGATTCTGATTCATAGGAGTCATTTTTGTAGCCTGAGGACCCTGAAAAAAGATAAGACACATAAGATTCATCATTCTCACACATGCCTCTTGGCAGGCCCAGTTCAGCTGTGTTGATGGGGTAGAGTAGAGCCATCTAATTGGTATCAAATATGGAGGAAGAGCTATTTCTGTTTGCCTTTACATCAATGCACTGCCTCCAATGTCCTTTCCTGAAAGTGACCAAGTCCAGGACAGAAAACAAAGGTGAAACACTCAGAAGGCTGTTCTTCCCTGCTTGGGCCACTGCTATACTTCGCTAATGACTGGCAGATATTTTGGTGATGACGTGAGTGTCCAAGCAGGGTCATCAGTGCAGGTTTGAGTGTGGTCTCTCAGAATGATCACTCTGGGAATATGCTAGCACTGTGTGCGGGTATCGAAGGAACCGCACAGCAAAGGGGGAAAATACCCTGGTGATAGCCCCAGGATTAGATTTTGCTGTGAATTCAGGAACTTAAGTCCTTCGTTTCTCTTTCCTTCTGGTAGAATAGAGATGCTAACTCTGACATTACCCTTCATGCTGAAACTTAACTCCCACGTATATTATTAAATTTTAATAGTTCTTGTTGACATGAAACATATCTAGGTTTTTGAGAATAATGAATATTTAGATAATTTTTTCTTAGTAAAAGAATTTATATTTGGGAAAATCTACAGATTGAAAAATAGCCCAGGAGCTGTTATCTAAGGGCTTGAGAATAATGACAAAGTCTAAGGGCTTGAGGATAAGAATATTGATGTCTATGCCCATGTTTATGTCTTTCTTCTATGTCTAAATATCAGTATCTATTCTCTTGTGCCCTCTCCCACCCCTGATTTTACTCTCCTACTCCTTTCTTGCTCTATGCTTCAGTTCTGTTGGTGCTTTTAAATTTTTCTTGTCCATTTGTTTTCCCTATATCCCTCATATAAGTGAGACCATCCCATATTTCTCTTTTTCTTTCTGACTTATTTCCACTAACATGATTCCTTCTAGCTCCTTCCATGTTGCTGTGAATGACATAAATTTGTCTTTTTTGATTGATGGGTGATAAAGTGGTGGGTGAACCCTGGGGTAGACAATGATGTGAAAAATATATGTATATATAAATATATATATACATTTATACATATGCAATGAAATTAAAAAATAAAAAAAATCATAAAAAATCAGTACCTATTATTCTCTCCCTTTCTCAAAGATCATAACGAATTGTGGAGAAGGTAGACAAGGGGATGAAATTTAGCATTACTGCTGAACTATCTCCCAAGAGTCATTGAACTATCTCCCAAAAGTCTTATCTCCCAACCTGGCCATTGGCAGTGAGAAGAAAAGAACTCTGTTGGCTTAGAACCTGATTATCCTCAGGAAATCTAGAAATGAAATGATGGCCAATTCCTGAGGAAGTAATAGCAGGTTATCATGGTAATCTCTAGCAGAAGTCATTTGGTTTATTTTATCTTTCCTATTTCCCATTTGTTTGTAAGAACATTTTCAGAAACATATTGCACAGCCCACACACTAAATTCCAAAGTGATGTCATTTTAGTTACAACAGAATATAGTCCTGTCGTGAACACGAGTTGTTTATTTTATTATTATATTTTTAAAGTAAAGGAAAGTTTATTGCTGCAATCTCCTGGACGAGGTTGACTGACCCCAGGGTGAAGGAGTTAACGAAGTCGCCACTACCCTGTTTATATACAACATGGTTCTCTCTGCAAAATCTTCAAAGAGAACAAGATAAACAGCATAAATGTAACACCAGGGCAAAGTCTGCTTTTTCTATGTGATGTCGCCATGACTCTGCAGTTGGTGAGTGATGTGGTCCCTGTTCCCAGAAACAGGATTGGCGAAACTACCTGTAGAAGCGTCAGGTGCTGGGGTGGCCTGGCAGAGAGCGTGCTGTTGTGAATTGAATGTCAGCAAACAGTAGAAATTTGGCAAAATTGTAAGAAATTCCAGAGGCCAGAATCAAGGAGGGAATAGGCCAAGATAATGGAATGTTAGCCTTAAACATTTGCCCTGCCCCCATCTGTTGTGTTTACAAAATGCCCAAACAATTTGAAACAAATAAAAGGTAAGCATCTGACCTTCTTAACTCCTGCATTTTGCCTCCTTTTCCAGAGGCAAGCATTGTTCTGTTTTCTTTATGTACATATTCCAATGAGTAGGTTAAAAAAAAAGTGAATAGAATTTAGCAATGTCGTCAAGACATAGATCAATACATTCTTTTAAATTGAGGTTGGCTTTCCTGTAGGTGGGCATATTTTCACTACTATAAGCAACATCAATGTGACTATTCTTGTTTCTGCATCTTTGTACACAGGTGCAAAGATTTTTCTAGGTAGAGCCTTAACTCATAGAATATGTGTAGAACTGTATGTGGATTTACTATATATACATATGTATATATATATATATTTTTTTTTTTTGAGGCTATGTCTCGCTATTTTTGCCCATGGAACCGCAGGCTCACGTTGCCCAGGGTGCCATGGACTCAAGCAATACCCAGCCTCAGCTTCTCAGGTAGCTGAGATTACAGGTGCGCGCCATCACACCCAGCTATTTTTGTGGAACTAGGTCTCACTACGTTGCCCCGAGCAAGATGTGAACCATGATCCCTGGTCCCCACTGTGGCTTCCTAGGCTGCCATTTACAGGCATGCAGGCATGCACCACCGTTCCTGGCCTGGATTTACAATATTGACAGATGTTGCCAGCTTACCTTCTTAAAAGAATTTGATTCCACTTCCTATCAATCTTCATATCCAAGGAGAGCACCCATTCTTCCCATATCCTTGACAACTGAATCCAATCAATCTTGTTAATATTTGCTTATGTGACTTAGTTGTTTCTTTCCCAGCTTAGAAAGTGCTGACTATATTTTTCTGTACTAATTGACTCTTTGCATTTATTGTTCTGTGAAACGTATGTTCTGACTCATTGCCTGATTTCTCCAAGGTGCTGTTTAGTTTATTGACTTAGCATCACTCTTCATGTATTTTGTGGATATAAGATCCAAGCCGTCTTTCATCCATCTTATATGCTTGATAGTTGTCTTTATTTCTTTGTCCATGGTAGTCTACTTGTTCAGAAATTTATGCAGTCCAGACTGTCTGTCTTCTCCTTTGTGGCTTAGTGATGTGACATAGGAATCTCTGGTTTGTGTGCTCTGTGTTTTTATGATAGGATGGAGTACAGGGGTGGAGACTGACAGCCTACAGTAGATTCACTTCACCATTTTAGCTCTAAAGTCTTCCTCATTTTTCCTTTATAAAGTGTACAATCTTGAATTATCCTAGGAAATAATTTTTTCCAATAGTAACTGCAGCATATTTTTTGACAAATGCCACATTGACAGACCTCTCAGCATAATTGGCCCTCTTTCAAAGACTTTCATGTGGAATATTTATAGTGAACTGTACGTCTGTCTAGTATATAAACAGAGTTAATTACAGCTATTATACTCTCCTTTACACTTCTCGGTGATTGCTTAGAATGTCACATTTCGATATACTTTCAAGAAAATTGGAATTTAAAAGTTTATTTTAAAAAGAAGGAAGAAAAAAATAAGAGTTCTGTGGGATGGATAAAATGCTTAATGTTCCTTTGGTGGGTAGAGTCAATAATATTACCTTCCTTGAGTAAAGAGAGAGAAAAACTATGTTTGTTTACCTGAATTTAATGTCTGTTGTCATTATGTCCTTATATGCATCTTTGTTGTTGAGTTCTTTTATTTCAGCTGTGTGTTGCAGTTGACTAGATAAAATAAAAGAAATGGGCTCAATTGGTGCCATCTTTCAGGCTGGAAATTATTCTTACCAAGAAAGTACAAGAAAGTGAAAAAGGAGAAATACAGAGAATGAATACTTTATCTGTAGATATAATAGTATCTGGCAATATTTCTGCCTCTTTTTTCCAGATGACACCATTCTGAAGGGGCAAGCTTAGAAAACCAAGGTAAAGGTGATGGTCACAAATATTTCTGACCAGGCAGAATCACTGGGACAGCCAGCCTTTTCACCTTCTTCTGCTTTGCAAGCTCTCTTTGCAGGACCTGGTCCTGGTTGATGGACGTGTTCTCCCTGGGGACTCTGAACCTCTCTAACAATGCTCTGCTACCAGCACTGATGTTTGCTTTGCAGCTGATTGGCCTTCATCAGGAGTTCTTGCCCACTGCCTTGATGGCCTCAGTCTTCGCCTGTCTCTCACGGCCTTTCCTCTCCACTCACAATTCTCCAAGAACATCCCATAGGATCACCTGGATTGTACTGTCCTCCTAAAGCTCTTTGTTTCAAGAAGTTTTACTTTTAAAAATTAAAAAAAATTTTTTATTTAGAGGGGGAATGATCAGGGAGGGGACAGCCCCAGGGATTACTAAGATGTGAAATATATATATATATAATTATTTTTTTCTTAATTTTTTATTTTTTTCTGAATTCTTTTAATTTTTTACCTAAGTAAATGGTTACTGGGATGCTTTTCCTCCTCCACCCCCGCACCCCCTGACACCTCTTGTGTTCACTCAGTCTCCCCTCTCATTGTTCTTTTTTTTGCTTTATGTTGAGTTCATTGGTCCTTTGGTCACTTTTTCTGTGGCTGTGTCCATTTGTTGGATGAGGGACTGTGTTCCAGGGAAATGGCACATTGTGCTTGATTGTTAGTAGTCTTGGGTTTGTATTGGGCAGCCAGGCCATGCTCATTTGGGGTCTATTGCTGTCTTCTAGTTGCTGGCTACCCTCTTCAGTATGATTTCCTTGCCATTCCTCTGACTCTGCACCCCCTTTCTCTGACCTCTGGCTTTGGGGATCCTTTCCCCCAACCATTGTCAGTGAGGAGGTTTCTCGATGAGGGCAGGCGTCCACTGATGGATCTTGCAGGTCATCTCTGATCCGTCCCTTTGCAGATTTGCTGTGAAGCTGATGCCCAGGCTCTGCAGTTCTCCTCTCCCAAGGCTTGGAGAGGGAGCCATGTTTCCTTGGGTGGCAAGTTCCATGTGGGGTTTTGATTCATCAGCTTCTGGTGAAGCCATAGATGCAGTTCCGATAGATCTTTACCACATCTGTTTCTCCGTTCCAGTGCTGCTATCTTTCTGAATGATCCTTGTCCTGTGTCCCACACATGTGTACAGGCAGACTCTTTTCTGGTCCCTCATCCATTCTATGTCTCTGTGTTCCACATTTATGCTATTATTATTCCTCCTGCGATCTAAGAGGAGTGAGAGTGAAACAGCAAAGGTGCCATTTGCCCCCCTTACTCCCCTTGGCTATTCCCGGATCATGGATGGATCCAGTGCGTCCGTCCGGGGATCCGGGGGTCCCAGCCGGCCCCTGCATCCTTCTTGCCCACCAGCTTGATGGCAGAGGGGCCCAGTGGGTGCTGTATGGTTGCTAATGAGGGAGTGCAGCTGCCGGCCTAGGTTCGCTAGCAGCTGCTATAAAATAAATTATTTAATAAAAATTTAATTACTATTCTGTTTAAAAATAATTTATTTATATATATTTCACATCTTTGTATTCCCTGGGATTCACTCACCACCTCTGCTCCTTGACCTCTCCCACCCATCCCCCGCCCCCCCCACTCAGTTGTGTACTTTAGTTTGGTTGTTAGCTTGTTTTGACTTTTCCTCCTGGCCTTTTGCTTGTTTTCCTATGTCCCATATATTAGTGACACCATTTGGTTTCTGTCTTTTTCCTTCTGATTTGTTTCTGCTGATATGATTCCTTCTAGGTCTGTCCATATTATCTCATATTCATCAGATTTGTCATTTTTAATTGATGAGTCATATTCCATTGTGTATACAGACCACATCTTTTCCATCCAAGTTTTAGATACCCAACCCCAGAGATGGCTGAAGGACAATTGAATGTTGCATCACAATGCTACAAAATGTCCCTTTATTATCAGCACCCATGTCCCTTGAGATACCCAGGTGCTTCTGGAGCCCCATCAGCAAGGATGCTCTCTCAGCCAGTTCTCTGAGATGCACAGTAGGGCACGATTTCACAGAATACCAATAGGTCATTTTGGCAAGGGAATCATAAATTCCTCAAGTATAAGACTCCCTCTGAGCTGGGACTACTCTGATCTTGCGCAGGAGATGGTCATGCAAGTTAAACTCTATTTCTGAAGACTGAAACATTTTAAAGAGGAACATTCTTCCACAAATGTGCTGACCTGATATTTCACTTAAATACCTAGAGTCCTAATTAAAACAATTTCTCAGCCATTTTTTTTAAAGTGACACTTTGGGGACATCAATAGAGTTTTGTATTTTCTGAAAATGAGAATGTAATCATGAAAATGAGACCTTATGGGAAGCCCGGTCCTGCCTCTAGTCCTAATACCACTTATTACTCATCCTGACCTTTGACTTTGCATCATCAGGATTTGCATGGGGTGATCTTAACCAGGATGTTGTTTCTCATGATGACTCTCTATGGTGATAGTTGAGAGAATGTATTGTTTACCTGTGTGGATGGTATCAGATGTCATAAGAAGTTATGCATCTCTGCTCTCAAAATCCTTGTCACCAACATGGGTGGAGTTAGAAAGACTCATATTAGCAGAAATAAGCCAAAAGAGAAAAAGAGAAATACAGGATGGTCTCACTTATATGACAGCTATAGGGCAAAACAAGCAAATTAATAAGAAAAATTAGAAACAACCAACAGGGCTGATGATGGAGCGAGAGAGGAGGAGGGGGAAGAAAGCAGGGGAGGTGGAGGCACAAGAGAGCAGGATAGTTAACAGGTGTTAGGGAGATGGGAAAACCCTGGGGTACACAATAAGGTAATATATATAAATACATATATACAAAATAAAAAAATTAAATTAAAAAAATCAGCCATTACAGAGATAGTTGTCATTCTCTGTGGACATCTCTTCTATCCTATCCCCCATCAGATATTCCCAGAAATAGTAATCAGTACAGTGGATTTGATGTTTATCATTCCTGTGGTATTTGAAACTTTTAAATCACACATATGAGTAAATAATGTATTATTTTGCATGGTTTATAGTTTTGTAATCATGGTATTGTAATATGTATACTGTCTGTAACTTGATTTCTTCCCCCCCCCACACAAACACACACATACACACACACACACAATCTTCATCGCATCACTGACCCTGTTGTGTCAGGTAGAACCTAAGGTGGTCTTCAAGACCTCAGACACCACACTTTATCAGTCCAGGAGAAAATAGAGACTTACAAGGTAGACTGCAGGGGTCCAGCACCTTAGCTGGGCAGTAGTATAGTGTAATCTTTCAGGGTCTGGGCTTTTAGGTACACAGATTTGGTTCCAAAATTTGGTCTCACCATCTGTTAGCTGTCTTAGGCAAATTCTTAAACTTTTTGCATCCCTCCTTTGGGAAATAGGACTGAAGATATAATACCTACCTCATGTAGACTCTTGAGAATTAAAAAAAAGAAAGCCACCACACAGAGCCTGGAACACAATAGATACCTAATATTTGTTAGCCTTTATATTTAGTAGCCTGCTGGCCTCTTGAAATCTGCTTGTCTCAAGGACAGAAATAACTATAGAGATATTGAACATTCAGATTGTAACAGGGAGAGGAGCATTTTTTTTCAATTGAGAGCCACTGACCCCTGATAGAAAAGGATCAATCGAAGTCCTTGTAAAAAAACTAATTTGCTTTTTTGCCCTCAGGGAAATATAAGATATTGAATTTACCTACTCTTGAGAACCAGGAACATAGCACTTTACTCAATAAATACCATGAATAGATTTCTAGAACTTTAAGGGGCCTCAGAGACCATCCAGTATAATCTCTTTATTTAATAGATGAGACAGCTGAGTGCCAGAAATACAAATGGACTTTGTTATAATTACCCTCCTTCATTATAACAGGCCACAGGAATAAATCCCTCACTTCTATCATTTCCCTCACAATACTATGTGTCTAATTCTATAAAACAATAGAGGGAGGAAGGGTGAAAGAAGAAAAGGGAGAGAGAAGGAAAAGGAAATAGAAAACAAATGAGGGAAGATTAATCCTAACAAGATAGGAAAGTACAGAGAGAGAATAAACGAGGGAAGAAACAGGTGATCATTTCTAACAGCGACAGGGTTTCATTAGCTCTATATCATGTCAATTTAACCTTTTCATTTTCATGGAAATCTCTTATACTGAATGAATGTCTGAGTGAATGAAAGCACCTCATCACTAGCAAAAGTCAGCTGAGAAATGTTCATGGTCAAATGTTAATTGACTAGAGAGAGGGTGCCAGAGTTTGGATCTAAGATATGTTTCAGTGAGCTATTGTTGGACTGAATGTTGGGAAGTCAGTGTGTGGAAGTGTGAATGGTCATTTCAAAGCTTGATGTGAGTAACTAGATGGATGGGGATAAGCATTTATTGAGTTAGGTTAAACCTTGGACATGCTATATTTGGTTGCCCAGGAAAAATTCTGAGTGTATGGTTAGATAGTTGAGTTGGGATTTTAAGAAAGAGCAAGGCTGAAGATAAAAATTTGGGAGTTGTCAATATAAAGATATTTAGAAGACTTGATGAGACCATCTAGCAATGGACAATGGAAAGAAGAACACTGAAGCCAGAATTTAGAGTTCTCTGTCTTTTAGAGGGGTGGTGGAGAAAGAGGTAGCAGCAAAGAGACTGAGGAATTATCAGTGGTGAAACATTGAAGATGAGGCTATTTGAGCTTTAACAAATAATTGAACACAACTATTTATAAAGGGAGAATGTGAGTGGAGTGTTATATGGGTAAATTGGGTAGAACTGCATGTTGTGTTGAACAACAGATGAACTGGTACATGAAAAGAGCTCTGTGAAAGTACCTCAGATCTTGTCCCTATTTCATGGACCTAGTATGAAAAGCCCCAAAGGATACACCGTGGACTGTGGTGGTGGCTATGGTGATTTGCTTGTGGGTACTCCATGGTGGCAGTACCTGATGGGGACAATCTCAATGGTACCTCAATGAGAAGAATAAATACATAAATTAAAAAAAAACTTCTTTTTTCTTTTGAGACTACGTCTCGCTGTGTTGCCCGGGGTAGTCCCGATCCTGCGGATTCAAGCGATCCCCAGCCTCGGCCTCCCAGATACCTGGGATTACAGGTGCACACCACCATGCCCTGCTAAAAAATGGCTTCTTTGACTGGAAAGAATTTGCGTCAGATTTGTAGTGATACAAAGATGGAGAGAACTTTAGCACTTCAGACTGATTAGTTTCTTTTCAATTTTTAATTTAATTTTGTTTTCTGCTTATAATCTCATCTTATTTGTATAGTTATGATCCATTCTTTTCCCTCTACTCTCCTACCCCCTGCCGGTGGCTCCCACCTCCCTTTCCCTGCAAGTCATTGATTGGTGTTTGGCCCATTGCTCTTTCTTTTCTGGAGCAATGTTTTCCTTCCTTCGTTCATTCCTTCGTTCCCTCCCTCCCTCCCTCCCTCCCTCCCTCCCT
>PVHY01004343.1:0-95301 GCA_004024945.1 Uropsilus gracilis | reverse complement strand
TAAAGTCAAGTGAGCTGTGACATACTAGCTTTTTCCCCTTTGGTTTATTTTGGAAATCTCCATGATAAAAACATTTAAAAATTTTTTTCAAGTGTGCTTTCATAATTTTATTTTATTTCTTTCTTTTAGAAAAAAATTATTGGTCCATTTTTTTGCTTTCATACCTTTAGAGCCAGGGAGAGAACAGAGGAGGGTCCTGAAGTGAGCAGAGCACACTCATGGAGCTGAGACTGGGATGCTGGAATTCATCTCAGCTGTCAGGTAGGTGTTGGTGGCCGGAAATGCTGGTTGGGCCAGATGATGGAAAGCCACGCAGGCAGAGATGAGAAATTTCCACCCAGTCCTGTGGTTAGTGTAAGATTATTGAAGGTGATAACAACCACAACCAAAATTGCAGCAACGTTTACTCTTATTTGGTTCTTATCATCAGCCAGGCCTGATGCCAAGGACCTTGCTCCTATCATCTCAGCGGGTCCACGTAACAATGCTGTTAGCTTGGCATCACCGAGCCCAACTCACAAGTGAAGAAACTGGATCTCACAGAGATGAAGTCATCTGTTGGAGCTCACGCGACCAGCACCTGGCAGTGCCAGGATTAATTAAATCTGCAACACCTCCGACTTTCATCTCCATTTTAACTGGAGTTATTCTTCATTTGCTTTATAAAACTGGGATTGCACATAAGATTTTCCTGGGCAAAATGCACCCACCCCTTAAAAAAATAAGTTTGGGAACCATTGCTAAGGAGGATGGGCAACACTGAAGGCTGTGTGGCCCAGGAATTGGTCAGGAGACATGTTTTAAACTTTTCAAATTCTGTTCCTGTCACTTTGCAAGTTGTGACGTACTCAGGGCTGCTTTTGGTGGGGCCTAGGTTTCATCACCAGGAAAGTGTGAATAATGCCAAGTGCTTTGCAGGAGTTAAGAAACTCTCAATAAAGGTTAGCCTAGTTTTATTCTTATTAACAAACGGTAACTGTTAGGGTGACGTTATATAGTCAGATGGTTTGACAGCCAGCAGAGTGACACTAAGAGAATGAATGTTCTCACTTGTCCTCACTTGCTTCCTTCTAACAGATAGGAAATGAATTCTCAGAAAAGTGAAGTGACTTTTCCTATGTCACTGACAGAGGAAGTAGGACAGCCACGTTCTCTTAAGCCCCCAGACTTAAGAGACTCCAAAGTCATAAGACTCCAAAGCCCCAGAGCTTAAACCACCTTCATTTCCTGTCTCCTTGAGCTACAAACCCTCATGCTGCCTACAGCTCTGAGAATGCTGTGTTAATGGCTTTACATTCACGATCTTAGTCAATTCTTACAACTTTTTGAAAGGAAAATAAATTCCCAAGAGGCAAAGCATTAGCTTTCTGATACTGAAGTCTCTCATCAGCATCCTGAATGATAAAAGCAGAATGGAAGTAGAGTATGATGGATACAAGCACTCTAGCCACCACTGTCCAAGGAATACAGTAGCAGTTCTTGCCTACTACACCAAGCAGCAGCTATGAGAACGTTCACAGCTCCAGTGTTTTGCAATAACTCAAAATTCCTTAGGAAAGCACCTGCCTGTCCATTAGCAAGTGGAGGAAAAAAAATACTGAGTGCTAATTGTCCAACAGTGAAAAGAGGAGTTATGCGGACCAGCCAGGCTGAATCTGAAAAATACATTATGTCAAAATATCAAGCAGTAAAATGATATTTACAGCATTTGCGTAGAGCTCTAAAATGGACAAAACAATTCTGAATATTTGCAGGTATCACCATTTGCAGTAAATGTGTAAAAACATGGTAAACTTTGAAGCATGAAGAAAATAAGATCAAGAAAACTACATGGTCTCAGTTCTTTCTGAAGCAAAAATTTCAAAATAGTCTCATTTTGGGATTACGTCCACCAGGCTTTGTTAATGGGGTTTCTTACATTTTTATGCCTGCTTAGAATCTTTCTCCCCCTCCCCACTCCCACTCCTCACCATATAAAATATTTTAAAACACAATGATCAAGATATTTTTAGCTCAACCTGCCTTTCAGAGGCACTTAGCTGAGAGGAAACTCTGTGGTTGATTTTGTGTTTCTCAGGCTACCTCCCAAACCCGGTCCTTCTAGGGGGCCTGGCCCACCTAATTACAGACTTCTACAGCAATAGCACTGCCAAGGGAGCTCAAGAACTTTGATAGATGAAGTGTCTTCATATGCTCCAGAGAAGTGGACAAATACTCCGCCCTTGCCAAGCAGCCTATTAAGACTTCCCACTGCATTTGCTGACACCCAACCCATGCACCCACAACAACATTCCTGGGTGATCCTCCCCCAAACCAGTGACACCAAACCAATGACAGTCAAACCAATGATAACCCAAACCAATGACAGCCAACCAATGACAACAAACTAATGACAGTGAAATCAAGGACCCAAATCAAAGACAACCCAAACCAAACAAGTCTCTAATCCTCCCCCAATAACAGATCCCTCCCACTCTTCTTATGAACCTGAGTCTCCCTCCCTCACTGGTGACCTGAGGTAAACCTACTGCAACCGACCCCTTTCCATCTCCTTCCTACCAGACTCCCCATCACCCAGGAATGCCTAATCACTTCCCAGGAGTCCAGAAACCTTACCCTCTTCTTTCATATTTATTTTTTTTAATCATTATTATCACATTTTTCAATTGAAGTAATATTGGCTTGCCACATTATGTAGGTCTCAGGTGTATGGCATTATAAATATACATATGCAGATACCACACTATGTTCCCCACCAAAAGTTTAGTTTCTAACTCTTCACTGAATAGCTGATCCCTTTGACCCAATTTACCCATCTCCTTTCTCCCTTCCTTTCTGGCAACCAGAAATATACTTTGCTCTTATAGCCTAAGAGTTTGTTTTCATTTGTTCAATAGTTTTGTTTCTTAGTTTTTACATATGAGTGAAACCATAGGGGGTTCATCTCTCTCCATCTGACTTGTTTTACTTAGAATAGTACTCTTTGGGTCCATTTATATTGTTTCAAATGGCAGGATTTAAGGCGTCTATGGCCATAACACCCTGAACACGCCCTGATCAAATGGCAGGATTTAGATTTTTTTAAATGGTTGAGTAGTATTTCATTCTCTCTCTCTATATATATCTATATATGTGTAAAAATATATGTACATGTATGTGCATATATATAAAAAATCATACTTTTAAGTGCCCAGGAGCACTCAACTTGTGGCAAGCCCTTTTTATATATGAAGTCAGATCATGCTCTTTCCACTCTCTAACTTATAATGATTTCCCTTTAGTTCCAGAATAAGACCCTGTAGACTCTACCAGAAGTCTCATCTCCTGCCTCCCTTACTTCCTTTGTCCAATCACTCAGCCTCCTGGAAGCTCCTCAAACAGGTCAGGCTTGCTCTTTCTGTCTGTATGATTCATTCTCTCCTTCCCTTGCCCCCTCACTTCATTCAGGCCTCTTGAGATATCACCTCCTCAACAAGGTTTCCCCAGTACGACCATCCTACTTAAGTCGTCACCTCGATTTTGGCTCATTTTGTAGTAGCATATTTACCAGAACTATCTTTTTGCATTTGCTACCTGTATTGTTCTGGGGAGCTGCACTACCCCATGCTATAGTCACAATTCACAAATCAAGCACTTGATATGTAATGAAACATGACTGAGCTTGGGGCAAGTGGAAACCACACATGTTGAATTTTAAAAACTTATTCCAAAAGAGAAAAAAGAGATATCTGACTAATATTTTTTGATACTGCATGTTGAAATTACATTGGGCTACCTATTTAAATGAAAATTGATTTCACTAATTTATTCTTCTCTTTTTCAAAGTTTTTCAGTTTGACCACTGGAAAATGTTAGATGAGTTAAGTGCTTCACATTCTATTTCTATTAGACAGATGGTCTAGAAGAAGGTCAGCCCTGTGATGCTGGAAACTCTTATTTCCTATTGTATCCACAGCACACAGTGCTTGACACAGAATAGGCACTCAATAAACCTTGTGAAGGAATGCAGGACCAATTCTCTTACCCACACAGGAGCCCATATCTGATGATACACAATCAAGCCTTCCTCAGAGACTATTAACTTCCTTTCCACATACCTCTGGGAGCTTCCTCTTCAAGGCTCCACAGGGACACTGTGACAGTCTCAGACAGAAACCATCTCCCACATGACAAACATCACTCTATATTTACACCTTTGTCAATCATTCCCAATGGGCATCGAGGGTCAGCACCCATGACCTCTGAAAAACCCCTCAGGACCTCCAACTAACACAGATTCCCCTTACAGCTCATCCTCAGGACAGCCCATTCACAAGTTCCTGAAAGAACATCTGGGGTCCCTCTCCTCTGGAAGCAGGAGCCAGAAAGACTAACCTTTGGGTCCTCAAATTCTCTTCAAATGAGATTATTCGACAGCTACAGAGGCAGGCTGACAGGATTGAGGGATTAAAGTCTCAAGCACTGTACAACTAAAAACTTATGTCCACAGCCAGACTCCCTCGTTTCCTCTTACACATGGAATCTTCTGCATGCCTCCATTGTCCTGGATACAAATTGTTCAGTATAGACCTTTCAATTAAGGCACAATTTTTGGAACAGGGCTTTTAATTTAAAAAAATCTTAAAAATGTTTTACTGAGGCATAATCGACAAATACAAATTATATATTTATGGTATACGACATCGTGTTTTAATATAAATTTACACTGTGAAATGAACTGAGGACAAACTCAATTACATGCCTGTCACCTCACATAGTTATCTGTTGTGGTGGTGGTAAGATCTAATCTCTTAGCAACTTTGAGGTCTATATAACAGTGTTTTGAACTATAGCACCATGCTGTACATTGATTTGGGTCTCTGGCATTTATTCAGCTTGCATCACTCAAATTTTGTACTCTTCACTAATACGTCCCCATTTCCCTCAGTTTCCAAACCCCTGGCAATCATGATTCTACTGTCTACCTCTATGAACGCCATTTTTTCAAATGCCATGTATAAGTGACATCACGCAGTATTTGTGTTTTTAGGACGTTTTAAAAGAAGACCTAGTAGAAAAACAGTTCAAGAGCTCAGATTTATAACAAGTTTTTGCTTTACCTTTGAGTCATATCTCAAACATCTCACAGAAACCTCCCGAGGTCTTGTCTGACTTCAGAGAAGTCCTTCTTGGAAAGACTCTGCCAAGGATGAAAGCTTCGTTCTTTGGAAACCTGAACTTAACAGTTCTTACTTGTCACAGTGGAGAAGTCAATTTCTGGATTCCACTTGATGATAAACACTATTGAGTTAATTTCTCCCCCCACTTCCTCTGGGCAGAAAGTCAAGGCACTTTGCTCTTCGAGATCTCAGGTTGTGGGGTCCTTGCCAGGAAGGTCATCCCAAGCCCTGACAGCTGCATGGGAAGAGCTTCCCATCTTTCCTTCCTCACTCACTTCCTGCTTTTGGAGTTCCAGTTTCCCATCAACTTCCGGCTGAGACAGCTGCAGGACCTGAAGCCCATGCCCAGAACCGCGTCACAGCTGCTCTGGTGGAGCGTCCACCCAAGACATGAGTGAGGAAGGAGTCCCTGGTGACGGCCTAGAAGTCAGGTGGAAGATAGTTTCAAGCCTCGCTCCAGGACCGCTGTACAAGCCTTGAAGGCCACTTGCGTGCTGAAGAGAGCTACAGAAAAAGGCGGGAAAGCTGATATGCAGTTTGAGGGACCTTGAAGCTCGGATCTGAAATGGGGGCCTGCGAGACCTCATAAGCTGAGGCCTTTAGAGCTGCTCAGGACCCAGAAGGCAGAGAGGCGGGGTAAGGAGACTATAAAAACCATTATGAAATTTCTCTTTTTAAATCAGTTGCTTATTGACATAATACTTTGGATATGTTGGATTAAGTAAAATATTAAAGCTAAACCCCCCCCCCCTTTTAATGAGGCCATTAGAAAATGAAAAAATATAATTTTAGGGCTGGGCATGGTGGCGCATGCCTGTAGGTGGCAGCCTAGGAAGCCACGGCCCTGGCCAGTGATCGCGGTTCCAGTCCCACTGGGGACACGTAGGGAGACCTAGTCCCCAAAAAAATAGCTGGACGTGGTGGTACGCGCCTGTAATTCCAGCTACCTGGGAAGCTGAAGCTGGGGATTGCTTGAATCTGTGTTACCAGGCAACGTGAGCCTGCGGTTCCAAGGGCAAAAATAGGGAGACCTAGTCTCCAAAAAAAAAAAAAGAAAAAATAAATAAATTAAATTATATATAACATATTATAATTAATATATAATATAAAATAAATTATATTTTAATATATTGTACTTAAGTTAATTTATATATATTAGCTTACATTGTATTTCCATTGAACAGTGCTGGGGTCGATAATATATATTGCAAAATTCTTAGCTCAATCGCTGGTATGTAATAAATGTCCCATAAATCCACTTCCACATTTTTTGCAGATTTTATCCTATGGCAAACTTTCTGCTCATCCTCGAGGACTTAGCTATGAATAAAATGAAAGTGACCTGGCTGCTCAGTTCTCAGTGGAAAGACACACAGTAGGCAAATGAGCACAAGAAAATGGTACTTACAGTCATGCTAAATGAGTGCAGTAAAAGGAATAAAATAGCACAGTGGAATGCAGGTATTGGCAGTATCTTTTTAATTAAGGTATCAGAGAGGGCCTCTCTGAGTTGGGAGCACCTGAGCTGAGATCTAAGTGACTAACGGAAGGAGTTGGCCTGGAAGATGTGTGAGCAAGGCAGCCAGGCAGAAGGAACAGACTTTTGCAAAAGCTTTGAAGCAAGAATGAGGTTTCTGTACTTCGTGAGGAACTGAAAAGTGCCCTTGTGTTCAGGAAAGGGGTAGTAAGAAATGACCTTGCAGAGGTGGAGGTGCGGTGGCAAGCAAGTTACAAGGGCCCAGTATGCTGTGGTCATCAATCTTTGAGGCATGAAAAGAAACTTCTGCGGTACCTGTCTCCACCCAGTTCTTGTGAAGAATTAAGCCCCGACACTCTAAGGCATCCATTGCATGTAATGAATTAGGTCATCCATTGTATTAGAGAGAGAATGGTATTAACGAGTGTCATCCCTGGGAAAATTGAGGTGATAGTCACACCATTCTCTGCAGGACTTAACTCTTGGCCAGGATTCTGAGAAAGGCTGCATGAGAGAATACTTAGCAGGAGTTTTGAAAAAAATCACTTTGACTACAGGACAGAGTGGGTAGGATGGGAACCATGGAGAAGAACACAGAGATCTGTGAAGAATCCTTTATGGCAGTCCAGCTGAGAGAGGGCAGTGGTTGCCACTGGGGCTGCTGTAGCTGGATGGCAAGAAGTAAGCATCTGTCTTGGTAGCTGGAATCAACTAGAACCAATAGATTACACAGGAGGAGGAAAAGGAAGGAGAGGAAGGAATCAAGGATGGTTTCTAAGCTTCTCTGAGCAACTGGGTGGATTTCAAGACTGTGGTGGGGATTTGGATTCTAGCCCCCATGCTGCTGGGGGGTCCTGGGCAAATAGTGACATTTTTCTGCTGAGGCTCAGTTTCCTTATCTGTAAAATGGGACTGTTGTGCAGGTTTGAGGAGATCATGTCTAAAAGCACAGGCCTGGCTCATGGTAAGCACTAAAACTGCTATTAGTTATCAGCACAATCATTACTGTATAATTGGCGTCTTCAAGTAGGTCAGCTCCTGGGCTCTCAGACCAGTCAGACCTGTGTGTTCCTTTGCTGCTCTGTTACCTTGGAGAGCTCACTCCACACCTCTGAGCTGCAGCTTCCTCCTCTTCTGCAAAGGGAGTTAGTACCCTCATCCAGGCACAGTTGTGAAAATTCAGGGAATTTTCAATGTGACAAGCTTCTCACTCAATAGTACATGGTAATTGTTCAGGAAACTGGAACTATATGTACAGCAAGTTAAGCTTCTCTCTCTTTCTTTCTCTGTGTGTGTTTGTGTGTCTGAACTGCAGAATTATTACTTGAGTCTTTCTATTTTTGATATAAAATAATACATGCTTATTGGAAAATGTAAGCAGTGCAGAAGTCAAAGATGAAATCTGATTGACCTCCCCTCCTGCACCTCCCTAAGTAACCCCTGTTGGCTGCTCCAGGCCTTTCAGAATTTCTACAAGTCTCATGTGCACACATGGTCTACTCTTTCCAGGGAAGTGGAATAATATATAACGGCTGGGACTTCAGACTCTAAGTAGAAGGGCTCTAGTCTTATTTGCTGCTACTTATTTGCTCTGTGATATTGGACAAGTTATTTAGCCATAACATTAAGTCTCATTAAGTATCCCTTTGTGTAAAAGGAAAAGTCAGTTGCCTTGAACTGCCCGTGCTTTGATGAATTCACTGAGCGGTGTGCAGAGGTATGAGACCGTGTCTGCCTGGGCGAGAGTCTCAGAACACGTAGCTGTGGTTGTTTATTCCCATTTGACCATTGTAGACTGTATTGATTTCCTCATAACCTTCTGCAGCTGCTTTTGTAGCTGAGCAAGACATGCGGAACCCTGTCCCACAATAGTATTCATTTGAATCTGATGCAGTTAGGCAAGTGAACCCCTTTCCAAACCCTCATCCCTAAGTTTCTGCTTCTGAGTGGTTCCTGGCTGCACGGGAGCCACAGGGCACAGCAGCCCACCTGGTACCCACCTCCCAGGCTCGAGTTGTAACATAGGAATGCAGGCAGATCCCAAGATAGGACAAGCGGTGGTGCAAAGAAAGTGTGACCCTTTACAGCCTTTGATCTCTGTGCCCTGGGCCCAAGGGGAGTGGTGTGGCTTTTGAGGTCTTCTCTGCTTCTCCTCAAGGGAACCTTTACCCTTTCTTTACTTTTCAGTGGAGGGCCTCAGATTGAGTTCACACTCTCCAAAGACCAAGTCAGTCCTAGGTTCCAAGATCTCAACATTGTTGTTTTACAGAACTTGATGTCAAGATTTTTTTTTAATTCACGAATGGCTCTTTCTCTCTATATCATTTTTTTTCTTAAGAGAATGCTTATGGTAGATGGTAACTTTTATCTCACATCTCATCCCACTATACACAAACTGAATTTGTTCTGGGGCATCTTACTCCTCTCCTCCCAGGATCCAAGAGTCCACCCAGCGTCACCTTCTCTATGCCCTCCTAATATGGGGAGCCCCACTTTTCTTCTTATTCTGCTCCAGCCATGTTAGCCATCCCCTTGGCTCCAAAGCCCTCAGATTACGTTTCCATACCTGTACCTGTTGATTTTCAATGCCAGAGCTGGTCCTGGGTCTTTGGGAACCATTTCTAAGTTGTGAAAGGTCCATTCACAGCAGGTGTGGTGGCGGGTTGTGCAGAGGAAGTGAAGGTCAGGATGGTTCTGGATAAGGGTCCTTTCGATATTAGGGTCACTAATAATCCTTTCCCATCTGGCTCATGGGTTGTTGTCTGGGTCAATTGAGATCATATACCAAAACCATTTTGTAACAAGTAAGACACTTTATAAACTGGTATCATCAGTTAGCAAAATCACACACCCCCCACTTGTGCTATGGCAGTGAGGTGGGACTTGGGAAGGGCGGTGGGTAGAAACTTGGGAGCGCTGAGTCTATTCATAGTGAGTAGTGAATTCTCTCCTCTGGCAAATTGATTCAGTCATTTGTTGAACACCTATCTGTGTCAAGAATGGTTCTAGGCACAGGGACTCATGGTTAAGAAAACAGAAATATTATCCTGGAATTTGCATTACTAAGTAAAAACTTACAACAAACAAGCTAAGACAACAGACAAAATTATAATGAAAAAGAAATACTCGAGGCTGATGAGGGTGAATGGAATACACATCTCTTTGGCCCTCTCCTGGAATCACAGTGGAATGACAGCCTAGAGGTCATTGAGAAACGAATCCCATAAGGGACAGAGATTGCTGAAGAGGATGAGATGCCCCTAAAATTTTGGAAACTGGAAAGCAGATAAAAGAGTGGTAACTGGTAACTAGACTTGCAGACCTATGAAAGTTGAATCCTACACCTGTAGTGGGGAAAACTGAGGCTCAGCTGAGTTTCTATGGCAGTTTTCACACTCGTGGCAGTAGTGACCTCTAGAAGTGGGCATAAGTGGTGGACAAACAGACATTAGGAAACTTGGTGGAAAGTTTATTTTAAAAAACTTCCCAGATTGCTTTCCCAATTCCCTGGTATAGTGCACTGCATAGTACACAAGAAAACACTGGAGTTTTATTCACTGGAGGGAGAGAATACTTGGAATGTGAGGCATTCGGCACAGTTAGAAGGGAGGCTCAAGGATGATGAATGTTGAGACCTCCAACCCTCTTTTCCATTTGGCTCCTAAATTTCTGACAGTCCAACTTTGACCTTCTAGGTAAGACAGTAGAAAAATCTTTTCTGGGCAATTTTATCAGTCCAAGAAAAAGAACCCTAATATTGACATTGGAGACTCCCCAACTAAATGGACCAAATGAATTACCCTACAGTGAAGCCTGACCTGTGTGCTCATGGCTCCCATTCATTACTATGGAAGGTAGTCACCAAGATGGCCCCAGTCACCCCTTCCCCTTCCTGGCATTCACACTTGTGTAATTCAGGGTCCCCTTGAGAAGTGCTGAACACTATTCTCTCTTGCTGAGAATGCCCTCTCTTGCTTGCTGTGTTGGAAACCAGTTGCCTTGTGGAAAGGCCCAAATAGTATGGGGCTGAGGGAAGTTGCCAACCCACAACCTGCAAGGAACTGAATCCTGTTAGAAACCACATTTCTATTGTGACTATTATCAAACATGACCATAAGTCAAAACAATAATATGATAAAATCTAATTTATCTGTCCTTCAGATTCAACAGTTGTTGAGATCTCACCATATTGCATCTTCCATTCCTTTCTTTCTTTTCAACTTTTCAAGTAGACTTTAGACATTATATCATAATATCTTTACGTACCTTTCATATAGCTCAAAAAAAGATTTAATCCCCTCTCTTCTCTTCAAGAGGAGTAGACAACCAATGAATACCAGATAATTAGTAACAGCTTCTAACATTATTCTTTTTTTTTTTTTTGACAGTCAAGGCCATTCTGCCTTTTTTTTATTCATTTTATTGATTTGTCACAATTGTGAATTAATTGATCCCTCCTCCTCCCTCCATATCCCCCCTCTGTATCCCCCTTTCTCCTCCCTCCATATTTCCCCTCTGTATCCCCCCTTCAGTCACTCCTCCCATTTTTCTGCAAATTGTTGTTTGGTTAAGTTGATGTTTAGTTGTTGGTTGTTTGGCCTGTTGTTCTTTTCCGATATATGGTAAGTGTGTGTGTGCTTTTTTGTTGTTGTTGTTGTTTTATTTTATTTATTTATTTATTTATTTATTTATTTATTTTATCCCGGGGCTTTCCCACTTCACTAACATTTGATAACTATCCTGATCTTTTGTACGCTTCACCTCCCCTCTAACATTATTCTTTATCTTCTATCTTTTTATACCCAAACTCAAAAAGGCAACTTTGAGCAAGGGGATGTAAATTTTCTCAAAAAGATTAGAGTGGTTACTACACAATCATGAAAAAAGATCAGGATATTGTGACAGGAACGAATGACCATGCTTGGAAATTAAGAAGAAAAATTAAATAGAAAGACTGGAAGATAAACTTGAGGCTATCTCACAGAAAGTAAAGCAAAAAGTTCAAGAGATAGAAAATGGGAGGGAAGGGAAAATGAGTCATCAGTCATCCAGTCTAATGGTCCAACATCCCTCAAATAATGGGATTTCCAATAAGAGAAGAGAGAGAAAACAAAGGCAAGGAAATAATCACAAACTGTTTTATGAAACATTTTCTTGAACTAAGGAATGTTTTGCAGATTGAAAGAGGTCACTGAATGCCTAATACAATGGATGAAAAAAAAAATTTTTTTTTTTTTTTGAGACTAGGTCTCGCTATTTTTGCCCGTGAAACCACAGATTCTCGTTGCCCGGGGTACCACGGACTCAAGCAATCCCCAGCCTCAGCTTCCCAGGTAGCTGGGATTACAGGCACGTGCCACCACACCCAGCTATTTTTTTGGAACTAGGTCTCACTACAGGCTCCAGGCAGGACTCAAACTGCGATCCCTAGTCCCGGCCGCTTCATAGGCTGAAGCTTACAGGCACGAGCCACCGTGCCTGGCCTACAATGGATGAAATTTTATAATACTTGTTGAAAAGGTAAGGAATTCTACAAGCTTACAGTGAGA
This sequence comes from Uropsilus gracilis, assembly GCA_004024945.1. Taxonomy (NCBI): domain Eukaryota; kingdom Metazoa; phylum Chordata; class Mammalia; order Eulipotyphla; family Talpidae; genus Uropsilus; species Uropsilus gracilis. Next base: position 83,116 of record PVHY01004343.1, on the reverse strand, counting down.
AAAGATAGTTTGAATTCAGGAACTGGGAATCAGAATGTTTTGGGGATTTTCAATGAGATTTGAAACTAGGAGAAAATGTGGAAACATCTTAAGTTCTGAAGGAAAAGGATTTCCAATCTAGACTGGTACATCTAGCTCAATATCAACTAACCATTTTCCATGATTAGACATGCAAGATATTTTATGAAATTCAGAGTCTCAAAAGATTTGCTTTCTAAAGAATTTGCTAGAGAACATGAACCAAGAGAGAGAAACAAGAACAGAGAATCAGAGAATCAAAAACCCCTTTAATGTCAGAATACCAGAATACCAGCTGTATATCTGGTGCCTTCTACCACCACCTTAAACAGGGCAGATCAGAAAATTCTTCAAGAAGGTAAAATCTGTATTCTACATTATAGTACTTCTGAATCTTGCAAGAAGACGAAACAAGATAAAAGTGACAACAGCGACAAGTATGTAGAAAACTAATCAAATGGAAAGGTTATTATTAATTCCAGGGGCTAAAGAACAGTAGTGCAGGGTGTCAAAAGTAATAATAGTTTACAACTGAATCATCCTATTTACATACAATAACATTGTATGTGACATCAATAAACACTGATTATTGTGCTCACACAATTGTGAAATTGATTAGACAGATACAGAGTAGGAAGTATGTATGTGCCTCGGTGTTGGAGGAAGAAAGAGGAAATTATCTACATTATCTGCCTTAGGGGGATGTTTTATCAGATAAAACATGATATTGAGAAATGAAGAGGTATAGTAAAACAAGCAAATTTGTTACAGATACAAAGTGATAAATATTTTGTTGAAAAAGAGATGAGAACAGTTGCCCCCAGAAAAAGGCAAATGGCTGAGATTGAGGGTGCTATATTTTATAGCAGCTCATTTAATTCATTAAGCAGTATGCATATGATTTGGATAAAAATAGCAAAGGAGCTGAAAATTGATGTTAACAGTGATAAATGCTGGAGAATCATAAATGACATAAGTGAGTGTATCACACAGAGGCCATTTTGGAGTGAGTTGAGAAGAATGTCCTGTGAACAAGTGAAATTCAAGTCCCAGAAAGCCTGAAAGGCAATAACCCAACCTTGTGAAATTTGGGGGAAGAGGGCTCCAGAAAAAGAGGCAGCAGGGCAAAGGAGATATCTGAGGCAAGAGGCGTTTGATAAGTTGTTGATACCGCGGAGGGAGACTGAGATGAGAGGCAGTGGACTGTGGAGGGAGAGTGATGGATAGACAGGGAGATGGATGTGCTAGATCTGAGATTTTACTCTATGGATAGATGGGGAGATGAATGTGCCAGATCTGAGATTTTACTTTGAGGACCACAGAAGCATTAGAGTCCTCTAAGCAGAAAAATGGAATTCTGTTGTTAAAATATTGCTATATGTAAACATGTGTAAACATGTACGAGGTGCTAGATACTGTTCTAAATGCTTTATGTGTACAATATTAGGGTAATTTCATCATCACAAGAGCATGATGATGTAACTGCATTCATTCTTTTTTTTTCTTTAGTGACTAAACAAACACACAAGTTGAGTGCTAAGCTGGGGTTCAGACCCAGTTCTATACCTGCTGCCTCCCTGGAGACCCCTCTGTCTGATTCAGTGGAGCTGCAGAACTAGGTACAGTGATTCTCAGTACTCCAAGCTTCCAGGACACCTGGGATCTATCACAAAATGAAACATCCAAGTACACTAGCATTTTTTTAAATTAAAATTTTTCTGATTGAGGCCGGGCACAGTGGCTCGTGCCTGTAAGCTTCAGCCTATGAAGCGGCCGGTGCTAGGGATCACGGTTCGAGTGCCGCCTGGGGCCCGTAGTGAGACCTAGTTCCAAAAAATAGCTGGGTGTGGTGGTGTGTGCCTGTAATTCCAGCTACCTGGGAAGCTGAGGCTGGGGATTGCTTGAGTCCGTGGTACCCCTGACAATGAGAGCCTGCGGTTCCACGGGCAAAAATAACGAGACTTAGTCTCAAAAAAAAATTTCTGATTGATGATAGATTTATTTTTTCTTACAACATTGCAGACCCCATAGATCTCCCACCACTGATATTGCCCGTGAACTGTTACAATATTCCCTTGTGTTGCCTCCCTTCCCTGTTTTGCTCCCACCCAGCACCCCCTTCCCTGCCATTATGTTATCAGCTTGCTAGTTTTGACATTTTCTTGACCCTTTGTTGGGATTATACTGACTGAAATTAGTCAAAAAGGAAAAGATGAAACCAGATGGTCTCACTTATGGGTGGAATATAGAGAAACCAAGTGTACTAACAATTTTACAAACTCCCCAGATTGTACTTAGAGGGCAAACAGGACTGAGAACTGTGGCACTGAAGGTTAAGATTTCCCTGAACTCACACTGTCATTTCTGTTCTTGGGCCCCAGGGGGCAGCACAGGTGACTCAGTCCCGTCCTTGGCCAGCCTCCCGTCGCGTTAGTCCAGCATCCAACTTCCGTGCAGCCTTCCTGGGAGCTATCTTCCCTGGCTGGTCTTGTCCCGCATCTGCTTCCTTCCTTCCCTCAACTTTGTGCCAGACAACTGCCCACGGCATGACTCACAGGTGTTGCGTTTGCCCTCCCTTCTCTTCCCCATGGGGTAACAGCCAAGAGAGAGTGAGATTGAGGTGCTAGTGTTTTTTTGGGAGGGAGGCAGGTATCCAAAGACCATCTCCATGGGAACTGGCTTGTGTCCGAGTCTGGGCTTCCCCTGTTAAACAGGGATGAGACCTGTGCTGCGCTTCGTATCACAGCCCCCGAGGTGCCCTTGGCCTCACTGGTGGTCTTGTCCCGGTCACCAAGCCCGGTGCCCCTAACCTCTGTTCTTCAGCTGGCCTCACACTTGAATTGCATCCTTTGTTTGTTGCAAGCCTCATTCAGGGCCCGCAGGGGTGTTCCCAGCTGCTCCCATGGCAGCTCCTGTGTCCCGCGCCAGAGGCCTTCTACCCTGGACTCCTGGCTCTTGGCCTGCCTCCCAGTCTCTGTTTCTTGCATCTGTTTATTAGCAGTTGTTGATGCCATGAAGTGAGAAATAAGTGAAGGGGAGCTGGGGGTGGGGGCGAGGGGAGGGTTGGGGGGGGAGGGAGAGCACCATGAGCTGGGGCAGGTAGAGTGTCAGGTCACCCAGGGCCTGGCTGGCCAGGTTGAGCTTGAGTGTTTTCCGGGGGGTCTTGGGTGGACCTCTGCTCTGTCTTTCTTTCTCAGCCTGGCACAGCCTCAGGGATGCTGTTTCATGGTGCCTGCCACCCCCACTGGGGTGTGCACTGACAAGAATGTGGATGCCATCCTTGGCCACCTTTGTGTCTTTAGCGCCCACACCAGGCCAGACACTGAGTATGTGTGTGCATAAACCCTGTGAAAAGTTGGTGACATCCTGTCTGCTAGAGAGTGTTGGAAACTTAGACTGCTACACACAGGGGTGGGATTTTTATTACAAATATCTAGATTTTGGAGCAGTCAGGTTAGGAATGCTGTTTCTTTGTGGCTGATGGGAGCCAAGTGGACAGATGGCAGAGGACAGGATCTGGGGAGAGGGAAGCTGAGATGACAGTGAGGCGTGGTTGGTTCCTCCTGGGGGGGGCACGCAGCATTGACACCCCCACCACTTGACCTCACTTGTCCTACCTTCCTGGATATGCAAACCTTTGCCAAGTGGGTCACTGGACGGCTGCTTCCGAGGGCTCAGCGATCTTTGGCCCAATTTCCTGGTGGGGTGTGCAATTTGCAGATGAGAAATGTCTTCATTTCCGGTGACTAGAGAAAAATATCAAAAAGAAAAAAATGGGGCAAAGTATTTAGCTGTGGGGGTTGGGGTTCAGAGAAAGCTGAGGTGGGAGAGACAGGAAAAAAACAAGGAGAGACCAGAAACCTGGAGCTAAGGGGCAGCACAGTTTAGGAGAGCAGAGCTGGGGTCTCCTCTGTGTATCTTTCTTCTGAGTTGCCAGGCCCACCCATCGTTCCTTCTCCTGCCAGGGTGAGCACCGCAGACCAAGCTCTGTGAGCTCTGGCTCCGTGGTCAGACAGGAATTTCGCAGAAAGGGGCAGAGCAGCATCTTTTCCAGAAAGGGGAAGGAAAATAGCCAATGACACAGTCCCCTTTGCTGCTGGTCAGGCCCCCAGGTCTTGGGGAGCCAGGTCCCTCCACCCTGTCCTGGTGGCCTCCCCAGTCTGCTGTCACTTATTAACCAGGCGCTAATGATTCTGTTTACGCATCTGTCATGAGCCCATCTGCAGCAGGTTCAGAGGCGCCCAGCAATCTAACTGGCCACGGATTGCTGGTGTCTCTTGTCTCGGAAGTCCTGTGCCTGGTGTCTTACGTAGCCAGGGAGTGAGCGTTATAGCAAGTTGGGCCTGAGCTGTCTGCCACCTGGACGTGTGCCGTGAGGTGCATGCAGGCCTGTGCCGTGGCTGGCTTGCAGGAGCTGAGGCTCAGTGTCTCTCTCCAAACCCACATTTGGTATCTGGTGCAAGTGGGAAATTGTGGCACATGCCACTGATGGGGTCTTTCCTGGCCCCCTCTTTACTTCTCATTGCCCCCCCCCCCCATCTCTAGGGTTAATTGACGTCTTCCCCGGCACACCGCTGGGGACACCTGTTTATCAAGGAGGTGCACGGTGACCTGTCAGGCTGCTTCTGACCTTGGACCAACTCTGATAAAAGAGGAAACAGCCCTGAATGATGGGGAGCTTCAAGCCTGATGCAAGCCCTGCTTGTTTGCCCTAGTGCTTTGCGGTTTCTTAACTATGTTGTGTAAACACTCTCTGATCCTGACCACCAGCTCCCTTCAGTGAAAGGCACAGATCCCAGCTTGTCACCTTAAAATAGAAACAGGTCCTTTTCCTCTCTTGCTTAAAGCCCTGGGAAGGCATCGGAAGCTCTTCAAATAAATCCAGACACCTATTTGTGGCCCAACAGACTTGGCAGGGGTTGGTACCCGCCGACCTCTGCGACCTCACCTTGCTTTGCTCTCCCCAGCTCGTACTGTTCCAGCCTGGGGGTTCTCCAGGCGTGGGCCATGCCCCATGCATCCGTGTTATGGGACTTGGCAGCAGTGCAAACTCTCAGGGCCCATCCTAGATCCCCCTCCACCCGGTTCTGAGACTGTGGAGGCGGGGACTACTTTACACTTCAGTAAACCATCCATGTGGTCTCAACCCACGAGGGAGCTTGCACGTGGCTTCAGCCACACACTACCGTGGAATACCAAGGCTTCCTCCCTCCTTCGGGCCTCTGCACCAGCAGGTCCTGTTTCTGGAGTGCTCTTTCCCTGCACTTTCATATGACCACAAGTTCTCAACACTGGGGTCTCAGCTGAACACCCTTGACTTCCAAGCCCCTCCACCTCCCACTGTGCTCCCTCCCACATCCTTATTGTCATGTTTTTGTTGAAGCCACTTGTCACGTTCAGAGATTACCTTCCTTATTTTTTTACTTGCTTATTAACTACTTCCTCTCCCCTTCACCCCAAGACTGAAACCCAAGGGAGCAGGTACCTGTCTCTCCCATGATCTCCTGTCATCCATCCTTATTTGTTGAAGAGACAAAGGACCTGAAGAAAGGCGTGACTCCAGATATTCTTGGGCTTTCCTGAATCTGGCTCTCCGTCCTGCTTTGGTCCTCCCTGTGCTTCCAGAAATAACACAAAAACTATGGACACTCGCTTCAGGGTTGTAGAATCTTTATTTTCCATCTGCCAGACGGGGCTGTCTTTTCCTGTGCTCAGTCAGCATTAATCTCTAGCTGATAGTGCCAGGCTGCTCATGGCCTGTGTGGGGCAGCATGGGGAAAGGAGACAAGACCCAGACCTCAGGCATCTCCCCTTAAATGGGGGGCGATCACACGCATACATACACACACGCGCGTGCACACATGCACGCATGTGGACATGGCTCGAGTATACTCACAAAGCAGCAGGTATGTCCACACATGCAACCACCATGGCTAGGGGTCCGAGCCCCCCCACTCTCCCTTGTAGTCCCCAAGGCCCAGCATCTTCCCGAGTCTCTGACCTCCCTTAGAATTTCTCTTCCAACTCTTTCCCGTTGGGTCTTTCCAGCCGCATCTGCTAGCCCAGTGTCCGGGTGTCTTGCAAAGCTGGTGGCGAGATTGCCTTTGGACTCTCCGCTTGGGCTCAACTGCCCCCCCAGCCTCCGGCTGGTGCCAACGACTGCGTCCGGCCCGCTCCCTCTCTCCCGCAACCCAGAGGTGGTAGTGTTTCCTCACCTAATAATCATTTCTTCTTGTGTCTTGGAGCCGTTGCTCCCTTGGGAAGGAAATTCAGTCAGGAAGGGATACGAGAGGGCTGTATCCAGCTCCTGCACTGGCCTGGGACTGAGGGCGCCGAACCCCGAGTGGGACCCTTCGACAGGTCCTCTCCCCGCCGCTCCACTCCCGTGGAGCCCCGAGTGCTTCTGGACGTCCAGGCGCATCCCTAGTCCGTGGTGAAATCAGAGCTGGGGACTCCCTCCGCCTGACTCACACCCCGGTCGGCGTTGGGCTCCTCCCCGGGGTCCTTGCCTCTGCGCCCCAGCAGGGAGGAGCCCCGGTGCCGCAGCGCCTGCAGCCCTTTGCCCACAGCTCTGCGCACAGCCGAAGAGGAGAAATAGAAGAGCACGGGGTCCAGGCTGGCGTTGAGGGAGCTGAACACCACGGCGATGGTGCGCCACTTGGGGCTCTTCTTGGTGTAAAACCCCACCAGGTGGGACACGTTATAGGGCCCGAAGCACACCAGGAAGTTGAGGAGCGTCACCACCGCCAGCCCCACCGCCCGGCGGCGCCTCTGGGTCCCGACGTGGGGCTGCGTGAGCATGATCCACACGAAGCGCCAGTAGCAGAAGATGGTGACAGCCATGGGGATGAAGAAGAGGACGAGGCACAGCTCTAGCCGCACCGGGAGCACCACCTTCAGCTGCTCCTCGGTGAAGTCCTCATAGCAGGTGGTCTCGTTGGGTTGGGTGGTGTGGGTTGTGTTCAGGTACTGAGCGATGATCACGATGGTGCAGTGACTGAAGGACATGACCCAGGCGATCAGGGCGGCGATCACCCCGTATATAGGCCGGCGGGACAGCTTGTACTGCACGGGGAAGGCCACCCCCAGGTAGCGCTCGATGCTGATGCCCGCCAGGAGCCAGGTGCTGCAGTAGATGCTGCTGTAGAAGCCGAAGCCCGTGAGGGCGCAGACTATGTTGGGCAGGTACCAGCGGAAGTTAGACGCCGCCTCGATCATCTTGAAGGGCAGCAGCAGCAGCAGCAGCAGGTCGGCCAGGGTCAGGCTGAGCAGGAGGATGTGGATGGGGGCGGGCTGGGGCTGGCGCACCCGGCCCACGAAGGCCCGCAGGGCCACGATGTTGGCGGGGAAACCCGTGACGAAGATGAGGATGTAGGCCACGAGGATCACAGAGCTGTTCAAGTTGAGCCCCTCCATTCTGGAAAAGGATGGAGAAGGGCTGGGTCAGGGTCTCCGAGCCCAGCCCGCAGACCCTCCTGTTTCAGGAGGTGGACATCCTCCCGGCACGCTCCCCTCCCCAGGCTCTCTGCCACCACCTCTGCTTGCTCACACCACCTGCCAGAACCGCCCAGAGCAATTATTGACTTTGCCTGGGGTGGGATATTAAGCAGTGGGTTATTGCATTTGCCATCTTGAGTCTCTGGGGGAGACCAGCCCTTGGCTTCCCCAGGGAATTCCCCCTCCCGTCTCCCTAGCCTGTCTCCTTTCCTCCCAGATGCAGGAAGCTACTGCTATCAGTGTCCGACTGTCCGTCCGTCCCTCCCACGGTCAGAGACCTGCGGAGAGAAAAGGCATCACACCAGAGAGAGCGCTTGGTGTCTCTCGGGAGAACTCAGGTCCGAGACCCAGGCCCAAGACCTCTTTCCACCGAGACCCAGGCCGAGGCTACTCTCCACTGGTTGCCACCACATATCCAGTACACAGGTGCCCAGCCCCCAACCATCTTCTACCTTGTTTTCCTTCCCTCCTGCAGAACAGAGTCTCCTCCGCTGCTTCCTTTGCTGTGCAATGCACACTCCGGGACGCCTGGAAAGGGAGAAGCTAGTGAAGCTTCGGACAACAGGGTGGGGAGGAAGGGGAACCTAGTGCCATCTTTGGGGCCTGCCACCACCCCCCAAAGACTTTAGAGACTATTTCCAAGCTCCCCCAGGCAGTAACTGAGTCCTGAGCCCTGGCCTTTGGGTTAGAATCAGAGATGCTCCCCTCCACAGAGTAGCTCACTGCTGCGTGTGTTCAACCCCCTGCTCACACTCAGTCTGGCCCTTTCATCCTCTCGAGACCTGTCAGGGTCCAGGCCGTCTTCCTTCCCACCCCCTCGCTGGCATCCGTCTCCAGGTTTGCTCCTTACGTTTTGGTTTCGAGTGGACTTCCTCCAGCTCCCCAACACCGTCCCCTCCGAGTCTGACTCCAGGTACCAGTTGATCTCCTGCCTTCCTGCCTTCCTGCCGGAGGCCTGGCTTCTTGGGTTTAGTAGAAGGAGAGTCTGCAAGCTTCTAGGAAAGAGGAACAGAGCTTCAGCGGCTGCTGCTTCCCATTTGACAGAGGAAAAAAGCTGTCAAGAACCTGGCTGGGTGAAAGCTTTTATACCAGCGGCATCACGTGGTGAGAGGGGGAAGGTCGGCAGCAGCCCCGTCTTGTCTCAAGCCCCAAAGGAAGGCCGCCAGTACCTCTCCGTCCCGAGAGACCTCATGCCCATTTCCAAGCCCAGATTCCTCGCTCTCCTCCTGGAGTCCTTCTTCCCCTCAGACATCGCTCCCGTTCCCTGATGAGCTCCTGCTCTGTAAGGGCTGCCTTCTGTGGTTCCACTCATTCTCCTGTTTCCTCTTATCCCCCAGTTTTTCACTTCCTATGTGGTCTCCTGGCCTCTGCCCCCGATTAGTTTCTCTCGCCCTCTCTGTTGAAACAGATTGTTTCCTTCTGGGTCTTGTTCTGGTGGAAACAGTGTGGGATTTGGAGTCACGTGGACGTGGCCAGGACCCAGGCCTTCATCGGCACCATGGGGCAGATCAGTCTGGTGAACTGGAGTTTTTTTCCTGGTCAGGCAAGGCTGGGAACGTTCCATCCCAAGAGATCTATTTGGTGCAGCACCTGTTTGCCACCCAGCATCTGAGCCGGTGCTTAACAACTCAGCATATGCCCACTCCCATCCCCCCACTCCACACCGGGGCCACTTTGTAGTCTGTGAGCTGCTGGGTGAGTGGTCCAGGGCCCAAGGTCCAGATATGCCTTCTGACAGAGGGATCTGCCTTTCTAGAAGCCAGAGCTACCTGGGGTGGGGGTGGGGGTGTCTTTACAGGGGAGGGGTGCTCAGGATCCATTCCCTAACCCCAAGGAGTTACTCTCCCTGGTTGGGTCCAACTCCAAGCCACCTGGGGTCTCACTATTCTCTTCTCTTGGACTCGAGCTCCTCAAAGACCTGTTGGAGCCCACACCTGAGGAAACAGCAGCTGCTTTCTGTTCACCCAGCCCTGGTTCTCTGCTTTGTCCTTCATGGGCTGATCCCTACTGATAGAATCCATTCTTCTCCCTTGAACTTAGGCTTATTTCCTATGGCTTCATCATTCATTCATCCTCATTCATTCATTCATTCATTCATTCATTCATTCAGCCAGCTGCAGGGGCCAGACATCTTAACAATGAGCTTTTTCCCTCTTCATCTCCCTCCTTTTTTGGTTTATTTTCTTCGGTACTGTACCCACGCACTCTCCAGATAACCAGGGGAACCAAGGAAAAGACCATTCTCGTGGCTCACTGCTGAACTGATTTGCTTCACGGCTTTTTTTGATTTTCTATCAATATTTCTGAAGAGCTGGATTTGGTCACAGGATAGAAAACAGATGCATATTCCTGCCTGCCTCTGCCCCACCCGATGCCTTCCTCACATCACTGGAGCATGTAATCTGTGTTGAGGGTCCCTTGGGGACCCCTGCTTGCCACCCCCCACTCATGGCAGCATTGGAGCCAGCATAAGAAAGGAATCTCAAACTCCTGAATCACGATACCCACACATGTCACAGGAAAAGGAAATGCAACTCTTGGGTGAATTCAGGGCCTGAAATTTTAGAAAAGCGGTTTCTTTCACAATCTCTTCTAAGTTCAGTTTTCTCTCATCATCATTATGACCCAGTTTGTTCTAATAGGAAGTTGGATCTTCATCTGAAGCTACGTGTGACCACTTTCTCCATTTCCTCAGTTCTCCATTGCCTACTCTGAGCGGGATTACATTCCTCTCTCCTCCCTGTCCCCCAACCCCCATCTTCTTTTCGTAAGCTTAGCAGTTACCTCTGTGTCTTTACATTTGAAGGACATTTTGCATTTTGTCTTATTTATTTATTTGTTTATTTATTTATTTAAGACTAGGTCTCGCTATTTTTGCCTGTGGAATCACAGGCTCATGTTGCTCGGGGTACCACAGACTCACGGAATCCCCAGCCTCAGCTTCCCAGGTAGCTGGGATTACAGGCGCATGCCACCACACCCAGCTATGTTTTTTTGGAACCAGGTCTCTCTACATGCCCCCGGCAGGACTTGAACCGTGATCCCTGGCCCCAGCTGTGGCTTCCTAGGCTGCTGCTTACAGGCATGTGCCACCATGCCAGCTTGTCTTTTTTAAGCATTAATCAGTTTTCCAGCTCATTTCTACACAGCCTTGTCCTGTGAATTCTCATAGGTTTTGCGCTGCAGGTTTCCCTGCCTTCTCTTTAACCACTCCCTTAGCTGGCTCTCCTTTTCCTATTCATCCTTTTAGATGTTGGGGTTCCTCATAAGTTGGTTTTAGGGTCTCTCTTATCCTCATCCTATGCTCCCTTGCTGTTCTGTTCTATCCCATTCTGTAGCATCAGTTGCCATCTTCATCACATCCAACTCTGAATCTCCACGCTGGGTGTCTGTGAATGTCCACATCCAGGGCCCAACTGCCTTTGTTGGTGTTGCCATTGGGCCTTTCCATCCAGTGTGAACTCTGTTAGCTGATGTTAGATCTCCTCCACCAACCAGACCTCCTTCCAATAGTCCATCTCAATCTCATGAGAGATTATATGAGATTATGTGGCTCAATGTGAGAGCCAACCCGGGGCCATCTTTTCCTTATCTCCAGACTCATTCCTACAGATCCCTGCTGCCTCTACCTGTTTCTCCATCTCCAGGTTCCCAACACAGTGGACCAGGATTTAGCATCATCACCAGGACTTTGCTGTAACCATCTCTCTGACAACTACCTGATCCCCTGCAGTCATATCTGTACTGCAGGTACTGGGATGCTTTGAAAATCATCATGCCTGAGGGAAGGGAGAGGAGAGGGAATCATCAAACCTATTAGACTGCCCTCTTATTTTGAACCCTGTCACAATTTTCTTACTGTCTTTGTTAGTGGACAGGGTGGCGGTACCCCAGGGCCCCCAAATCTGCCTGCTCCAAATGGGTTCTGGCATCCGCTGCATCAAGACAAACATACTTGAGTGTGTAAGACCATGAATGGAAAGGAACTTTCAAGCAATTTGTATGCAATAAAGATAAGAGAAAGAATAGATTAAACTGTTTCCACATGAAGCACCCAAAGTTCCCCATCTCCTGGTGGTGAATGCCCAGTCAAGCAGGGTTGGCTCAAAGCAGGGCCACTGAGGCCCAAAACCTGCTCCAAATCTAAGGTCCCTCCTGGTGGGAACTCATAGGACAAGGACAGAAGGGGCCAAGCATGGCTGGAAGGAAAAGAGCAAAGTTGGAATCCAAATCAACACAGAGATTGCTAACTTCAGCCTCCCACGGTTCCCTCACCCACTTCTTTATCTCCTTCAATTGTCTCCTTCCACCTCCTCCAAGTCCCTGGTACCAATCAAAGGCTGAAATGCAAGTGCAGCTTCTTCACACATCTTTTCTACTCCATGTTCCTGCTCCAAGTCTTCTTGGTCTATTTTCTTCCTTTTTCCCATCTTATCTCACCTCTCTTCCCTGCCTAGCTCTGCCCCTCCTTCAGGTAGGGCAGGGAGCCTAGACCTCCCCTTTCCCTGGGGATTACCCTGTTACACTTTTAGAATAAATATCAACATCCTTAACCAACCAAGTCAGTAAGTTTGCCATTGCCAACTCCCAGCCCTAGCTTGTTTCGCTCCTCTCTCTCCTTGCTCTCTAAGATCATGTGTTTCTGTGTCAAGGACCAATCTCTGCCTAAAATGCTCTATATTTCTAGCAACCCACTTCAGGCTCCCCAGTTAATCCTGAACTTTTTTGAGCTGTTCACTTCTTCCTTCAGAATGCTCTTCCTGCCGGGCATGGTGGCTCGTGCCGGTAAGCTTCAGCCTCTGAAGCGGCCGGGGCTAGGGATCGCAGTTCGAGTCCCACCTGGGGCCCGTAGTGAAACCTAGTTCCAAAAAAAAAAAAAAAAATAGCTGGGCATGGTGGTGCACGCCTGTAATCCCAGCTACCTGGGAAGCTGAGGCTGGGGATTGCTTGAGTCTGTGGCACCCCAGGCAATGAGAGCCTGCGGTTCCATGGGCAAAAATAGCAAGACCTAGTCTCAAAAAAAAAAAAAAAAAAAGAATGCACTCTCTGACCTTATAGATTCAGTTAGCTTCTGTATTAAATATTCTCATGGCATCTTTTCTATGGCTGCATAGTATTCCATTTTGGAACTATGTCATATTTTATTTGTCCATTCACTTGTTGATGGACTTTTTTTTCTTTCAGATTTTGGTTTCTGTGGTTAAAGTTTCTAAGTACATTCCTGTTTAGATCTTTGTGTGAATGTTTTTAGACCTCTTAGGCAAATACAGTGTGTTGGCTGGATTGGAAAATAAAAGTTTTTGTTTAGATTTTAAAACAACTATCAGTTGTCCAAGGTGGCTGTACATCATCACCAACAATTGATATTTGTTAGTTTTACATTTTAAGCATTCTCATTAGTGGGTCATAGCTCCTCATTGCAATTTTAATTTGCATCTCCCTGATGATTATGAATATTGAATAGCTTTTCGAGTTATTTATTGGGCATGTGTATATCCTTTTTTTTGGTGATGTCTAGGCCTTTTTCCCATTAAAAAATTTGGAGAGTTCTTTACTATGCTCTGGATATGAGTCATTAGATTTATGTATTACAGATCTTTCTTCCCATTCTGTGACTGATCTTTTCCATTTTCTTAATTTTCTCTTCAAGCACATGAGTTTAGCTGTTAATAAAGTCTATTTATTTTTCTAGTCTTTCTTTTATGGTATCACCTTTATGTCCTAAGACATTTTTATCTACTTACTCAACTCCTTTTCTCTTTCTGTTGAATTGCTCTGACTCCTTAGTGGAAATGAACTGATTGAATAGGATTGGGTCGCTGCTCTAGTCATCTTTATGGCTCTTCTTCCATCATTTTCACACAGCCTGGAGTACTGTAGTTCAACAGTAAGCTTGCAATCAGATTGGGTGAATTTTTCCACCTTTATTCTTCTCATCTAAAATAGCTTTGACTACTGTAGGTTGCTTCCTCTCTATATAAGTCAACTGCTATCAAAAAGTCTGCTGGGATTTTGTCTGAGCTTGCTTGTAGCCATCAATCAATTTGGGATCACAAGCACTAGGACACTAGGGAGTGTCCCATCGGCAAACACGACACAGCCATTCAAGTTCTTAGGTATTTCCCTTCTCTCAGCAGTGCTTTTTGATATTTGGTCTAGAGATTTTGCACATCTTTTAAAAAGTGGATCCCTAAGTATTTTTGGTGCCATTGGAGAGCTAATTTTTTTCAATTTTGTTTTCTCACTTGTTGCTTTCATCTGCCTTTTACTGTTCCTTCATAACACTTTATAATACACTTATGGGTGTGAGCACTTGCTCAGTTGTCTATCTCCCTTCCTAGACTCCCCAAGAATGGGGGAACATTTGCTCACTATTGTACTTCCAGGTTCTGCTGTCAAGCCTGACGCGAGTTAGAGAGCTAATAATTGTTTCCCAGATGGTGTGTGTGGGGTGGGTGAATGGAAGAATTCCAGTAAAGACAAGTCAGTCTTCAAAGCTCAGTGATATTTGTTTGCAGAGGTTTCATCTTCTCTTCTCCTGGGACCATCAAAAGAAATCTCAGCCCCTAATCATTGAGCACTCTTACAGAAGAAAGCACTCCCAGTGCATTTGCCGGGATGTGGAGTTTCCTCAAGGTTAGTGCTAGTGATCAGGCTAATGCATCTTTATTGTACAGACCCTGCTTAGCAATAACAAGGAAGGTGCATGTATCATATATAAAATAGCCAAGATGAAGAGGAATGCAGGGTTCACCAGTAGCTGTGTGGGAAGTAAAAAACTGTTGTCTTTTTTATTCATTCATTCATTCATTCATTCATTCACTTACTCACCAAATATGTATCTACCTCCTGGGATGTGGTAAGACATGGGCCAAGCACTACAGATATTAGGGAGAAAATTTAGAGATGGCCTTGCACTCATAGAGGGTAGTTCTATGTTAGCAGAGGGAAACATCATTACAAGTAAACACTGATGCAGGGTTAATTCCACAACCATAGACATTATGAAGGCAGTGGAGCTGGTGGGGCAGGGATTTCTCAGGTAGAGTGGTCAGAAGACCATCTCTGAGGTTATCCTGAACTGATCCCTGAGAGGGCACTGAGTTCTGTGAAGGGGCTACTGGAGTACCAGCAAAGGAGTGGTTTGGGTGAGGAACTGGCAACTGTGGGGCAGAAAGCACCTTTGTATGGAGGGAACCGAAAGGCCAGTGTGAGTAGTAGGACCAGACTGTTCAGGGCCTCAGTGGTCACAGCAAGGAATCGGGGTTCCATCTGCAAGAAGTGAGAAGTCACTAAAGGCCATGGGGTAAAATGACATGGTAGGATCTAGAGTTTGAGGAAATCATGCTGGCTGCTGTGTACAGAATGGGCTCCAGGATGAAGTTGAAAGTGGAGAGATCACTAGGAGTATGATACAGTCATCTGGGGAGGGTAGATAATGGCATAGATTCTGGAGAATGTGCAGTAGAGGTAGAGATGATCAGCTGGGATTCAGAACACATAACTTCAAATAAATAACTATAAATGAAGAACTGTGGGATGCTGGAGAGAAAGGGAACTATCCTGGGGAATTAAATGAAAGCCATCCTAAACCAGCACATCCAACCAGACTTTGAGGTTTCATTGTTCTCCTAAGCCAGAACAGTTCACATTACCTCTGTCTGTATGTTACCCTCTTTCAGCCTCTGGAGGGGCCTTTTTGAGGCTCCTTCATCTTATATGAATGTGACAGTTTATGTCCTTCCCTCTTCTCTTGCATCTCTCTCATTAGTAGCCACGTGTCCAGCTCCTCCCCATCACTGCAATAGTAGAGCCCTTCAGTTCTCCCCTTTTCATACCCATCTCCAGTGCAGGTGCACTACTGAAGGAGAGCCACAGGAGCAGAATCTTGGAGCCAGTCCCTTGGGAGAACTCTTCAGTTCTGTCTCTGTAGTGGGGACCATGGGTTTGTGCTGCCCACTGTTGGTAGCCACGCTCCAACCTCCTTCTTTAGAGACCTCGCCCTCTTTGGCTCTATGTCCACCTGCTCGCTGTTAATCAGAATTCAGTTCTGGCCAATAATCCCAGCTCTGGTGGCTGAATAATGGTCACCCCAAAGACAACCATATCCGAATCTGGAACCTGGGAATGTTTATGTAGTAAAACAAACAAACAAACAAAGACTGCAGGTGTGATTAAAATTCTCACAATGGAGGGCTTATCCTGGGTTATCGGAGTGGCCCTAGGTGTAACCACATGGTCTTATAAAAAGGAGGCAGAGTGAGCCGGGCACAGTGGCTCGTGCCTGTAAGCTTCAGCCTATGAAGTGGCAGGGGCTAGGGATCGCGGTTCGAGTTCCGCCTGGGGCCCGTAGTGAGACCTAGTTCCAAAAAAATAGCTGGGCGTGGTGGCGTGTGCCTGTAATCCCAGCTACCTGGGAAGCTGAGGCTGGGAACTGCTTGAGTCTGTGGTACCCCGGGCAATGAGAGCCTGTGGTTCCATGGGCAAAAATAGCGAGACCTAGTCTCAAAAACAAACAAACAAAAAAAAGGAGGCAGAGTGAGATTTCACAAAGATGAGAGAAGGTGATATGATCACAGATGCAGAGACTGGCATCATATGACCACAAGCCAAGGAGTTCCAGCAGCTACCAGGACCTGAAAGAGGCAAGGAATGGGTTTCCCTCAACCTGGTGTGATCAGCTTTGGGCTTCCAGCTTCCAGAATGATGAGAGAACAAACTTCCATTGTGTTAAACCACCAAATTTGTGTCAATTTGTTATAGCAGGCATAGGATACCAGCACACCAACCAACACTTCCGCCCATTCTGTGATACTGTGCATCAGACGCTATGCTAAAAACTTCACAAAAATGAGTTCATTTAGCCCTTAAAAATTAATGTGAGGTTGGCACACGTGTGCTCCTTTTACAGATGAGAAAACAAGTGGAGAGAGGCGAAATAATTTGCTGGAAGTCACACATTTGCTAAGTGGGAGAACTGAACTCTGAACTGGGCCCCTGGCATCTGCCCCTGGACGCCTGGTGTTCACTCTCACACTGTGCTCAGTGTGACACTGGGACATCCTGTTGAGTCCCACTTCCCTAGCGCCCCCTCGAAGCCCTGTAGTTCCCAAGAATAGGAGGGTGCAAGCAGGGGTGCGAAGCCACGACATCTGCTTCCCAAGGGAGTGTCTGTGTCTGCAGGGCCTCCATGCATCCTGTCCGAAGCCTTTACTCTTTCCCTGAAATTGTGCAGAAATGACCTTCAACCCAGTTTCTGAGGATCCAGTCAACTCTCAGCCTTTCACATGTTCTAGTTCCTGCTCTAACCCCAAGTCCCAGATGTTGAGCTCCTCCCTCCCTCCCTCCCTGTCTCTAAACATCTCGGATACATAGAGACCAGAGGGAACAGAGCATTGACTCCTGCTCTCTGCTGTTTACTGTGTCATTCAGCATTTACAATCATGGATGTTCATAAGGACCTGGATTGGGATGTGAAACAGATGAAGAACTTGGGAGGACACATGTCCTTTATTCTGGAATCTGGAGGAAGTTGGGAAGTTGTCTGCCTTTTGCTTCCTAAATGACTCTTCTCTATCTGCTCTCCCTGCAGAGCAGATCTTCAGACCAGGAATAGGACTCAAAGACTCCCACCCCGGTCCCTTCAGCAACTCCACACCTTCTAGCCCAGACCATTCATGGGCCCAGGCCACCCTTGAAGGTCTCTGGCAGGGGAAGAGGGGGCAGGCTCCCTTAGAGCTGGGCATCGCTGTAGTCAGGTGCTGGTTGGTGCTGCTGAAGGTGAGCTAAGTGGGTACACCTGGGTGCCCTGGGTACCCAGCACAGCTTCCTCTGCTTCCCCCCCTTCCCCACGTCTATCCTCTTCCCACACTGGCCTTGCTCTCCCTGGAATCACCAAGCATTCTGTTTGGTTTGCTGAATTTTGGGAAACTCAGATTGGACAGCTGATGCTCAGGAGAAATGGGGGTGAGGAAGAGGCTCCAGCGTGGGAGCAATGGTCATGCTATGCTTGGGAAGTTTCTAGGCTGGGGAAAACCCTGGTCTTCTTAATGCTAATTATGGAAAACACCTGTCTTTGTTGATCGAAAACAGGAATTAGTTAAATATTGATTGAGAAACAGTGATGTGGGTGATGTAAGACTCAACTCCTTGCTCTCAGAAAGGTTCCTATGAACCAAGACCCTCCCTGTGCAGAGCCACCCACCCTTGCCCCTGAGGACATAATTCAGACCCATGGCAGCCAGCGAAGGTTGTTCATAAGAGCAGGTGGGTCAGGGCAGGCAGATGAATGGTATTTAGGAAGTGTCTTTGGGGTTCCCCTCTTTCTTCTGGTCTTGGGCCCCGGCTGTGTCATCATATGAAGCCACAGTGAATTAGCTCCTGAAGTTCCCTTATGTTTCAGGAAGCCCCTGCCACATGCAAAGCGAGTAAGTCTGCGTCTCAGCGGGTGATTACCAGATGTGCCTGGAAAGGCAGGGTACTGGGTTTAAGCATATAGGACTCGCTCTGTCATGTCACTGACATAATACAGGACACACGTGTCCTGTGACAGAACTGAGAATACATGTTGGTGCAGCTACTCAGGAGCACCGAGACTTCCATCCCACCATCCCGGGACTTGACTTTTTGCTTCACAATCTTAAGAAGCATCTACACTCTGGTCAGAAAGGTGCGGGAGAGGAGAGAGAACAAAGGCCACACGAGAGCTGACTCTGTCTCTTAATATTTGTAAAAACAGACATGCTTTTGTAGAGCTGCAAATTACCTAACCTCTCCTCCACTCCACCTCTGCTCTCTCATCGGTAAAATGGGTAGAATATGCTATTCAGTGACGAGGCCCGCAGTCTCTGCTAAACTGCAATTTACTACTCTCCTCTGTAGTCTTTGCTTTGCATTTCCAGAGGTTCTGCATGAGCCTGATGAAGAGCATGCCTCAGTTTACCCCAGGTGATCTGGCTTTCTCAGGGAGAATCTCAGCAGACAGGGAAGGATGTACCACACAGACCGGCCGCTTTTCATCTTAGGGACACAATGTTAGGCGTGAGACTTCTGTGAGCACCCCAGCCAACTCTCACAGGGAAAAGTTTGGATTATTTTCCTGGACACAAACGTCTTTTGTTTCCCAGTGAAAGAACTCTACCGCAGCACTGTGGGGTAGGTCCAGGGACTGGGTCCCCCACACAGCAGCCACCCCACATGGTGTCCAGGAAAGCCACACCACTAAATGCCTCAGAGCCAGTTTAGCCAAGAGCCACGGGCCCCGAGCATGCTGCTGTGGACACAGAGGCAAGACGAGGGGCCCATATGCCCTGCACAGGCATCTGCCATGGGTGAGGGCCAGGGCCTCAGCTGCCTTGAAAGGGTGGAAGTGGTGGGCGTGGCAGCATGAGGCTAAGGATGTGAATGAAGCTGCCACGCAGTTGGAGATGTAGCGATAAGTGGAGTCTGGTAAGGTGATCTAGAATGTTCTACTTGAGCTGAAAAAAAAAATGGGGCAAAGGTGCCTTCTGGGTATATGTGCCCATTCCTTGTGCTTAACCAACAGGGCATCTCCTCTTTGCGTCTCTGAGACACCTATGAGTGCCTTCTTTCCCACCCCTTGGAGCAGGTTCAGGAAGGTTTGAAATGGGATCTGTGTCGGGGAAGGGCTGGTCCTCATTTGCCCCTTCTCCTTCTCTTCCTGGATACCACTTCTTTCCTCTTCACTCTTCTGGGACGGGAAGTGTTCTGAGGAGAGCTGGGCATGGTGCCTTGTGCCTGTAAGCTTCAGCCTATGAGTGGCTGGGGCTAGGGATTGCAGTTCGAGTCCTGTTTGGGGCAACATAGCGAGACCTAGTCCCAAAAAATAGCTGGGCGTGGTGGCGCATGCCTGTAATCACAGCTACCTGGGAAGCTGAGGCTGGGGATTGCTTGAGTCTGTGGTACCCCGGGCAATGTGAGCCTGTGATTCCATGGGCAAAAATAGCGAGACCTAGTCTCAAAAAAAAAATTAAAAAAAAGTGTTCCGATGAGGATTTTATTTATTTATTTATTAAACATATAAATAAACATATAAACAAGATATTAAACATATCTTGCTATGTTGCCCAGGGTAGTCCCGATCCCACAGACTCAAGCAATCCCCAGCCTCAGCCTCCCAGGTAGCTGGAATTACAGGCACACGCCACCATGCCCAGCTGCTTTTTTGAGACCAGGTCTCACTGTGTTGCCTGGGGTAGTCTTGAGCCCACAGACTCAAGCGATCCCATGCCTCTTGCTTCCCAGTGCTTGGACTACAGGTGCACGCCACCATGCTTGGCTCTGACAAGGATTTTAAAGTCTCAGCAGTGCCCTTTGCTGCATGAAGACCGGGAGACAACAGATGTGACTGTGTGAGTTAGCCATGCCATATTCCACTTGACTCTCCCAGAAGCCTCTGGGGCTGTCCTGGAGAGGGCTGGCTGGTGTGAGGGAGAAGTTTGGCGTCTCTTTCCCCAGTGGTTTGGCAGTGGTTTTGGGCAGCTCAGAGTGGAAGCCTCTGCACAGGTGGAGAAGGGATGGGGCTCAGTTAGCATCCTGAGATCCCAGCTGAGATCTCAGGGGGCTTGGCCAAAACCACGAAAGGAGAGTGAAAAGGGCAGCACCAAAGAACCAGGACGGGGGGGGGGGGGGGGGGGCTTCTGAGTCAGGATCTTTTCCTGGCCCAGCCCATTCCCATTCTATACTAGGGTGGCCCCCGCCTGCCCCTCAGTGAGTGTCATAAATGTGCAAGGTGACTCTGACGTCACTGATCCAGTGACTCCATCTTTGTTTACTTAAATTCACAACTGCTGGTCCTTTCAATCAACCAGGAACCATTAGCTCGTGTTTTTTGCCTCTGGTTACCACACTCCAGTGTGTTTCAACATGTCTTTTGAAAACTGCTGAATGCGAGGACAGAGGAACAGGGAGATGGTCCTGGTCTGGCTGGGGCTCCAGCGGCCCCATAAACACCTGTCTATGTTTACATTTACACTCAGGCCTCACCAGATTTTTTTCCTCACTGCTGCCACCTGCCAGACTGTCCCCAAGAGTGATACCTCCCACATAGTCTCCCGAAGACTCAGAGCTTCTCCGGCGTGTGCACATTTCCTAGACACACAGTAGATACAGTGCTCCTACTGTGCTCCCACAGTGCTCCCAGGGAAGGCTCCAGGCCTCCTGTTCTCAGGGCCACAGAACTTTCCTGTCCCTGGGAGCAGCTGCCTGAGAGGTAAGGTGCTGCTGAGCTTGACAGAGGGTCTGCTACCTGCTTCTCTTCTCCCCTCATGACTCTCTTTGACCTCTCACCTCCACATTCCACCTGTCCTCCCAGGCCTATTTCCATCCACAACCCACAACCTTCTCTGGAGGATTCGGGTTGTTTCTGTTTACTCTCCAGCTGTTCTCTCCCCCTTCCTTCTTTCTTCACCTCCTTTCCTTTCCCCTCCCCCTACCATAACCTCAAGTTGTCAAGTTCCGGTTCCTTTTCCAGAATGATCCAGACAAAACAGGTTAATCTCTCAGGTGTTGCATCACATCTCATTTCCTGGCCAGTAGAGAACATGTCATAGAAATTGGAGTGACTGGCTTTTAAGTACAGGGGCTCCAGACAGCCCAGCAGCTCTAGTGCTCTTAGCTGAGGGGAAGGGGACAGCTGGATACCGTGGTTCTGTGTGTGTGCGTGTGAGTGTGCAATAACAGGTTGATGTTACTTCCAGCACCTGAAGCTTACAAGAATGCCCTTTATAAATTCCATAGAACTGTCACCACAGCTGTGCAATGCTTCTCAGCATCTTAACACCAGGAACCTGCCTTTGGATTGCTTAAACACAGTCCACAGAATTAGAGATGAAACAGGAAACCAGTCACAGTGATGCTGATCATTCGTGGAAAGTTGCATTTGCCACTTTGGGAGTGTCTAGTCTCCACAGGGACATTGGCCATGACCCCAGAGCCTCCCCCTGAGTGTTCTGCTGGACAGCTCTCTGAGTAGCTATGTCACCAGCCAAACCCAGCACCAGAACAGCCATTAAAGTTCTATCACAGCTCCGTGGTTTCTACATATTTCTCCTGTGGTGAAATGTGAACAGCTCATCTCTCCAGGGTAAATTGCAAGTGAATGGGGATTGAGCTGTGGCCAGGACAGACACCGTTCTCACCTTCATGGGATTTGCTTCTGCTGGGGGTTGGGAGACCAGAACAGTGTGACAACAGAAGATCGTTTGAAGTCATGGCACCTTGCATGATGGAGATGAAATAGAATGATATAATGGAGGAACCAGAGATGGGAGTTGGGCGCTTTAACTGGGAGGCAGAGAAGAGCTAGAGGTGCTGTTTGATCACTAAGCAGTGAGTAGAAACCACGAAGGTGACAGGTGGGTCCCCACCAAACCTGCCAGCACCACAGTGACCCTCCTTCAGGAGCCCCTCCCTAGCCTGGACCCTGGAAAGGGAAGGTCTGGGACCCTGATGGAATGCTCCTAGGAGAGCTGGGAAGAAGCGCTGTGGGCAGACAAAACAGTTTGTGCAAAGACCCTGGGGCACCACAACTCCTGTGTCAGGGAGGAACTGAAAGGAGGTCAGTGTGACCTCACCGGAATGAGTTTGAGGGACAGTGATGGGAAATGAGGTCGGGACGTGTGCAGGCAAGGGAGCCTCATCACGCAGGGCTCTGTAGTGGGCTGTGGACTCAGAACCCCCAGCTGGGACCTAGCTTGGGTTATTTCTCTGCCTGTTTTCTGTCCCCTAGCACGGTCCTGCTTTCCAGCTTAGCAGCGGCACAGAAGAGGCCGCTCTTTGCATCTCTAGACCATACTTGAGTCATGCTATTATCTTCTCTCGATGTTCACCATATTCTGGATTTGAGGGAATGGCACAAACTCACTAGCCAGGGCTTGTTTGGGAGGAAGGTTGCTTTCCTTCTGAGTGTTGCCTCCTAGCTTTCCTGCCCCCACCCCTTGCCTGCATCCAAGGGACTGCAGGCTGTGAATTGGCTGTGGAGTCTCCATACTGAGTGGAAGTGAAATCATGAGCTGGGCCCAGGACCTTAGACTCCCCGCACTTCCTCTCTACCTGTGCTCACCCATGAACCTCCTAGGTTTTTTCTCTCTAGGCATTAAGCCTGGAAAAGCAGGCAAGAAACGAGCCTTTTGCATGTGACAGGACCAATCTAGGGCAAAGCTGAGTTCTTCCTGTTTCCGCCAACTGACCTTGCCTCCTTCCCTTGGTTACACCCTTCAGTCTGATATGGCAGGAGAGGAACATGCTTCTGTGACGTCCTCCACTCCCATCCAGTGCTTCCTTGGGGCCTCTGGGGAGCCGTGCTGAAGACTGGCTTGACTCTGGACTGTAGGGTGTTAAGAAACCTTCCTATGGGCCAGTGTTTATTTCCCAGGCCTGACTGATCCACCCCTTGTACCATCTCTGGAGAGCAGAGGGTGGGGGTGCATGGGAATGGGAATATAGGAAGGTATGGGGTCAGCACCTTGGAAAAGAGTATTTCATATAACTTTATGTTTCAAAGACAAAATCAGAAAGACAAATATCACATGATTTCATGCCTGTGTAAGATATGGAGAAATAAAGGAAATGACAAAACTGAACCCAAACAATCCTAAGCAATATTGTGGCAGAATGGAGGGCCACAGAAGGGAGGGAGCCAGATGGTTTAAGGCAGAGGAACATGGGCCTTCAGTGCCAGGTGTGGTGAGGTAACAGCTGTCTGAGGAGGTGTGAACCTAGTCCCCTAAATCCCAGCTGGTATTTTAAGTCAATGTTACCTCAATGAAAAGGCAAAATGAAACACACACTCCATACTTGGACACAGAATTGAACTCATAAAATATAAAGTAAAAACCAAAACCAGTTTTCACAATATAGACTAGTCAAAGTCAACTTTTGGCTTATTTTTTTACCAAAAGTAAAGCAATTTGGTTAAGAAAAGATGGCATCTCTATCTTTAGATGGAGATTTAGACTTTAGACTTTATTTAGACTTTGATCCTTGCTCCTTTTCACCACTCCCTCCCAGTTCCACACCCTTGCCATCACCATCCATAAGCAGCATGGGTGTGTCTGCAGGAGCAAACTACTTAGATTCTAGGGTCATCCCAGGTGTATTCAAATCTCAGCTCCCCTCCCATTTCTGACTGTGCTCTTCAGTGAATGAACTGACTTCCCTTGAATTCGCTAAATCCTCATTTCAGTAGGAAGAGCTTGGACTCCCACCAGCTTGGGTCAGAGGCCTGGCTTTTTGCTGTGTAATCTTGGACAGGGGGACTTATCTTCTGGCCTCAGTTTCCTCATTTGTAGCATGGGGATAAAAATATACCTGCCTGGGATATTGCTGTGAGGATGAGATGAGTGAGTGTGTGTGTGTGTGTGTGTGTGTGTGTGTGTGAGAGAGAGAGAGAGAGAGAGAGTGACTTGGCAAGCACATATCAACACTGGTTGTTGCTATTATTATTTTACTTTTGTGTAGGAGAAAACATGAATGGTCTGTGACAAAAATAAATCAGTTTTGAAAAGGTCCATAAGTAGAACTAATGCCAGTGGGAGTGGGGTGAATGGAAGTTGAGGTACTGCTGTTTGATGACTGAGATGAAACCCTGGGTGGGAACAAGCCTTTTCTCCGCTCCACACTTGCTGGTGCTTGCAGACATTTCCCCTCTCATCTAACCACTCCTTTTCTTTCCTAAATTTCCTCCCAGTTATTTCAGTGCATTCTTCGTTGGTCCTCTTATCCTTTTGAATCATTTTGGGGAGCAGGCCTGGAGTGTGAGGGCCCCAGGCAGGTTCCGCTTGGGTTCTTGTCTTTGGTAAGGAAAGAATTCAACATGAGACTAAAGTCACAGGAAGGTGAAAGATTTATTGATGGGTGAAGGAAAGGACAGGAGTGGTTTCTGAGCAGAGAGGGATTCTGCTTAGATCCCTCTCTTGCCACAGAGGTGGCTAGAAATAAGTGCTTATATGGGTACAAGGGGCAGGAAGTGGGGGTTTGGCCTTTGGGTATCTCTGTGTTGTGCATCTTGCTGATCGGCTGGGCCTGTGAGGGCTGCTAGTCTCCCTAGGCCCACTGAGTTTCCCCACGTTGCCCAGCCCACTTTTCTGCATCCAGCTTCGGTCCATTGCTGTTGTGCTATGGTGTTCTGAACATTCTGTTTTTAACTGAAGTGGGGCAGGATGGGCTACTCTCCTGGCCTGTCATTATACCTCACTCAGGCTGACAAGTGGACTTGAGGCTTGGGGCACCCTGTTCCTGACTGACTGCCCCCGAACATCCTCCTTCACTTTTTTCTTTCTGTCTGAAGGAAAGTGATTCTCCAAAGGCTCCCATCTCCCCTCCAGGCGGCAAGGGCCTTGATGGTTGCCCTTGATGGAGCAGCCCTCCAGCGCTGGCCCCTGGCTTTGCAGTATCACCTTCACCCGGAAATTTGTCAGGAATGCTTCTTCTTGACAACCGCCCCTCACCCCAAGGCTGACTAAATCAGAACACCTGGCTGCCTTGATCTGTGTTGACCCAGGAGAATTAGGTGCTCACCAAGGTCTGAGAGCCAGGGTCACAGAGGAAGAGCGAGTGGCTGGCTAAGTTTGTTGTCCATGGTGAAGGTCCTGTTTGGATCCCTGTGAACCATTAGGCACCTTGTGAAGAAGAGCCAGAGGCAAAGGGCCACCTGCTGACCACTCTGGTGTTTGGTTTGTTTCTGCTGACCATTCTGGAGGCCTTTTTGCCAGGTTCCTTCCAGAACCTTCCAAAGGTAGGCAACTAAGAAGATAGCCAGGCTTCCCACATGGACTCAGCCTTGACCAGCAGTAAAGGATAAGCCATTGAATCTCTCTGGGCTCCCTTGTAGGGTGTCACACTCTGTAAATAGAACAGGGTTGTTTGGGAGCAGGAGTGAGGTAACACACGTGAAATTGTTTGCAAAACCACCAGCACTTCCCTATCATAAATGGAAACCAGGCAGTTAGGCTCTTATACAAGAGCCATTCTCAAGCCATTTTTTTCAGAGAGGCAGATTCAACTCTCAGGCTGGACAGACTTGCAAGGTCCTGCAACCACAGCTTCTCCCAGCCCTCTCCTGCTTAGAGAGAGCATGGCCAAGCCTCTGAGTCAGAAGTTCCAACAGGCAGCGGAGATCCCTCTCTGTTTGTGGCTGTGACCTCACCTGTTCCGGCTTCCTCACGTCGCCCGCTCAGTGCTGCACCATCTCCATAGTCTCTCTTCCACCCTGCTCTCTTTCTGCCATCTTTCCCCCATAGTTCCATCTGTCCCTTTGAAGTAGACCCTTGTCCTTGTCCCCAATAGCGTGGCCCCTCTGTCCTTCGAATCCAGGCCACCAGCTGTCCTCACCCAGACTTCAAACAACTACCTGGCGACTTTGCTTGCTTCTGATTTTTTATGGTGCAGAGGTGCTAGTCTCCAAAAGTAACTTTCCAGGCTTCTTAGTGACATGCAGAGTTTCAGTGGCCTTTGCTTCACCTGGCTCTGCTCCAGGGCCAGACTGTCACCATGGCAACCTTGTCATCAGCATGAAGTCAAAAGCTCACCTCTTCGGTCTCACACAGCCTTTCCTTAGGGCTCAGTCTAAAGGAGTCGACCCCTCCTTATCACTGGACTCAGTTTGCATACTCAAATCTGACATGGCTCATCATATTTACCTTCTGTTTGTCAACACATCCTGGCAACAGGGAGGTGCTATCTGCATCACAGGCTTGGCTTTCCATTGCTCCAGTAAGAGCTTTTTATTGGGCACCATCATTAGACGTGTGCCCACAGGCATTCTTTCAGGTTAAACAAACAGGCTTTTTTATTTTATTTTTTTTTAAATTTGCTGCTTCTCAGCGTGGCCCAGAAACGGGGAGAAGGAAGCCACACTGACATGGTCAAAACAGCACTGTGAACCAGTTCTGATCTTTCCCTAGCTCAGTTATGAAGTTGCTATTAAAGTGCCTCTCATTCCTGTAGTGCCCAGACGTGAGGCCTGAAGGGTGTACCTGCATTCTGCCAATTCCAGAACATAAATTCACGGGGCCTGGTGGCTTATCTGTCCTTTCACCATCCTATTCCCTGAGTTTTGAGAAGCCCTGACATGGAGTAGATAGGCATTCATTAAATACAATTGAGTAAGGGAACAAAAAACAGACAAAGGAGGGTGCTGGCAGAAACCTGCATGGCCATGAAGGGTGTGAGTCTGTGTCTTCTAGAACCTTTCTGGGGAGCTTGCATTGTGGTTTAGCACAGAGGGGACACAGAGCCCACACCAGGTCCTCTCTAGTGTCTTCTGTTCCCCCAGACCCTCGGCAGACACCCGCAGACTCAGTTCCCTTCCAGGAGCCCTGCATTGGCCCTGTTATACCGCCCTTTTGCTTGGAGAGGGAAGTCCATGCTGTGGGCTAGACTCCCTTCCCCTGGTGCCTGACTTTTGAGGAAATGCTGGCTGGGAAGGCCACAGAGGGTCTGCTTCAGGCGTGGCCACCGTCCGGCTGTGCATTTGAGGAAGGCAGTTAGCCTGTTTGGACTTTGGAGTCCTGGCTTCTGAAAGGGGCCTAACAAACCAGCCTTGCAGAATTGTTTAATGACTCAAGTGTGCTAGGAGGCGTGGGAACACTTCTAAAACTGCAGGGCACATGTCTTCTCATCTAAGTTATTGTCCCTAGGCACCTGGCTTGTTACAGCAGTGAAAGCCGTCGCCAGTGTGTCCAGAGCCATGTGTGTTCTAGGCTCAGCATCTGAGATCACCCTCATGTGTCAGAATGCAAGTGACTCAGGAGGGTTATTATGGGTCCTTGAATCTATTTTAATTTATTTTTAAAAATCAGAGAAGATAGAATCCAGAAACACCTATTCTTCCTTAGTGGTGACAAATTATTTGCCAATGTTGGCATTACTATCTTGACTCTAGACAGCAGCTTGCCCAGGTGATTAAGCAAAAATGGAAATTGGGTGGTGATGTAACTGAAGTTCTAGGGCCAGAGGCATTAGGATTGGTCAGGTTCAGGTACTTATATGAAGTATCGGTCATCTCCCATGTCTCAGCTCTGGGCTCTGCTCTGATGCTCTAGCTTCCTTCTCTGGCAGGCCTTCTCCAGGAAGCTGTAAATTGGCTCCCGGAAGCCCCCAGATTACTCTTTACCACCCTGTGGAAAGAGTATGCTTCTATCCAAATCATTCCAGAAGCATCTAGAAGTGATCCATGCTAGGTGAACCGGGTCAAATGCTCTCCTCTGCAGCTTGGTTGGGACCCATCTCACTCCTTTCCTCCCATCCATGTCACGTGAGCAGAGAGGGAGCAATTGGCTGCAGGAAGAGATTGCCAGAAGAAGGGATGGATCCTGGCCAGTCCGAACCCCAGCAGCCACTTGCAGTGGGCCACCACACAGGGAACAGGCCCGGCTCACAGACCAGCACATCACAGGCCAGTTGAAGACATCTGGGCATTTTTCTGCTCTGACCAGGAAGACCAATTCTGCTTGGTGCCTCCCATCTCAGCTTGTGTAATTCTTCCACCAGTTAGGTCTAAGTTCTCTCTCCATGTCTGTTATTTCCTGTTCCGGTTTCACCCTTTCACTGGGAAAGAGCTCCTCACCTCGGCCCCCAGCTGGGTGACTGTGGTCACCCTCTCTTCCCTCTCCTTTCCTGGGTTGGATTTTAGGATTTGCTCAGTGTGTGGGGTATCAACCTACATTTGTGCCCAAGCAAATGGCTCTTGGGGTTTGACCTTAAGTGGATTCACTGACTTGTAGGTTTAGGTGCAGAGGCACCAGGACTTCTGCTGTCTCGGGGTCTCCCAGGAGCAGAGGACGTGAGCTCTTGAATGTGCCTGTTTCAGGAAGAGGAAGGTAAAGAGTTGAGCTCTTTCTCAGGTCCTCAGCCCTGTTTCCCCAAAACTCTGTTGTGTTTCCACAAGTCTCATTGATCTTTGCCAGATCACAAGCCCCAGTAAATCCTTCAGACTTTGCTCTGTTTTCATAATTCAGGTCCGATGTCTTTCCCAGGCTGATTTTTCGATGGACTTACATACCACCTCAGACGTCCTGTTCAGATGCCCATCCCTGCCCCTGGCCGGTCTCTTTGTTGGGTCCATTATCCCTATTCAGAATCTAATGGAGTTGGTTATTCCTAGGCCCACAAAACCACTCCAGAATCCCCAGACACAGGGACATCCAAGAAGAAAGTGGGGTTACCTGCAGTCTGTCCATAAGGACAGTGCATCGTCTCACAGAAGCTAGGTGTTGTCTTGGCTCATGACAAGCGACCCAGAGACTTCTTTCTCATGCCCACAAACAGGGGTACTGCACCCTACTCCCAGATCCACACCCTCTTAACTCCCTATTTCCTCTTCTGACCCCACATCATTGATCTGACTCTCCTCTGAGACCAGGTCTAGACTTTCAAGTCACCATTTCCTCCCCACACATCAACTTTCTGTATAAACGGCAGAATAGGGGAGACACTTTTCCCTGCTCCATTTAATTGGCTCATTTAAACTTTATGTTTTCCTAGATTGTTCACATCAATCTGGATTAGGTAAAGAAGAGGTGAGGAACAAGGAAATGGGCCTCTTCTTCACCCCTGGAGTCCAGGAGAGAGGGTCTGCCCTCTGCAGTGCCCCCACCTTGCTCCATGAGTCTGGCAATCCATGGGGTGACCTGGAGGTCCCTTTTCCTTGTTTGATCCCTTTTCCTGTTGGCAGGTGACACATATATGCCCCTCCCCTGCCCCATCATTCCCTTTATGTTGGACACCAGGCTGGGAGTGGGAAAAGACCTGGTGAGAAGGTAGAAGCTTCTGTGTCGTGAGCCTTTTCTGAGAAAGATCTGATTTCTGCCTTCACTTGGGAATATTTTGGCAACTTCTGTTAAGGCTGAAAAACACACATGCCATAGCCCCCAGGATTTCCCTCCTTTGGGGAACTTTCCCACCTGGTATGAAGTAACACCGTAGGAAGAAAGAAATAACACTTGGTGTAGGTATGTGGTAGAGTGTTCTTCATCAGCAGAATAAATGAGCTCTGTGGGCTCCAGCGATGCTTATCAAGCAGTGAAACATAATTTAGAGTGGGTAGCAGTTAGGGAATGGGGTGACTTGTGCTGTGTGATGTTTATGGGCACTTAACACACAGAAGGGCCCTAAACCATCGATGGACTCAGGTACAAAGTACATTTCATGGCAGCACGCAGGTGTGTCCAGGAGCAGGAAAGCCACACTTAACTTCCAACATAAAGTCTCATCCAGAAAACTGGACAGGAAATTCAGGGGCCGGGGAGAGACATAACAGCAACGTCAACTTTACAGGTCAGAAGAAAGTTGAATGTTCATAAGTGTTCACGCCGCGTGATGGGCACATTCACTGTCCTTATGTTTTTATATGTCCAAACTGAAATTTTTCATCTAAGTTTTTAAAATCTGGAAGAAAGATTGGCACAGCTGTGACAGCTGGTGAAGTGGCTTCTCACTGCAAGTCACCCAAACCCGGAAGAGTCTGGCTTTCGCATTGGAGAAGCTCCTGAGTAGATCTGTTTTGGGACCAGCAAATGTCTGAACTTGACTTTGGCAGTTCTGTCTGCCTTCCAGTTGCCTTCAGACTTGGGGACACTCCTCAGAGTGTCCCCAAAGCCCTGGAGTCATCCTCATTACCTGTATTCAGCAGAGGAGAGCTGCTTTCTCCTATAAGTTAAGATGAAGGCTAGACTCAGCTTCCCTTGGCCTGGAGCAAGTCCCAGCCCATATGTGAACATCTCTGTGTGTCCCATTGTCTCTGCTGATGGCCATGGCACTGGCCACATGCCCACCTGGGAGCCCACAGTGGGGCATGAAGTCAGCGCCACACAGGGCGGGCAGGGTACTGTCCCCAGAGGAGAAAGCCGTCCAGCAGAATGCTTGAATTTTGAAAGTAGAACAAGGTTTGAAAGATTAATGATGGCTTGTGATCTAGAGATCAGCTAGATTTAGGGGGATGGAGTGTTTGGGGACACCAAAATGAGTGAGCAGTCTGAGAAAGAGCCAAGGAGGTCACACAAACCAGTGCCCACCTCTGGCTGCTGGCTCAGTTTGGAAAAGCGTTTGCTGCTGTAACCTTCAAGCCCAGCCATCTTTGTGCTCTTCCCACCCTGCCCCTCTCATCACTCAGTGCCCGCCCTGGCAGTGGGGCTTCCTTGGGGAAATAATATTGTAAATGGGCTGGACTGGGCTCTCACATCCCCCCACACAAGTGTGTGTCTGTTGGTGGATGAGGAGGGGGAGTCTCCACCAAGTGAGACAATTAGAATCTCTGGGGAGCATTTACTGGCCAAGTAGGATAGAGTGGAGAGATTAAAAATTCATGATTAGTAGACTTTCATCTTTGCCAAGTAATATTTGCTTAATGTAACAAGACAAGACAGACAATTAGCAACTTCTTGTTGCTCAAAAGCCAGTATTCAAACGTGTTGAAACCCCAGGCTCGGGACAGGGCTCACATGAGTTCACATAAGCCAAGGGAGCTGGCTCCGCCATTACGTCTACGTGCCTCTCCAGTGGAAGCTCTCTCAGTTCCCCAGGAACCTGGAACCCCAGGAGCCAAGGAAATTCAGCTAATGGTATCTTCAAGCCTTCTATCAGCCTCCCTGGCCCGACATATCTCTCCAGGAACCAATGATTTAAGGGCAGGCGTTGAATTAGATTATATGTGCTGGATGCTGTCAGGCACTCTTAACAGTGATGCCTGGGCTTTCGCCGGGCCTTGGAGCACTGAGTGTTTCCGCAATAAGCTTTCTTTACTCTCTGCTGATGCGAATTAATGTACAGGTTTTTTTTTCTGGTGACATGGAGCAATGTAATTAATATTGAACTTTTCCTCCATCTCACTCAACTTCTGAAATCAGAACCCTCCCTATATTTTGGATCAATATGCCACCATATAGATGTGGACAAGGCAATTCTGCCCCCAGAAAACAAGGAAAACATATTTAAAGAATAAGAGCTTGACTAGCACAGAGCGGTGAGTTTATTTGAACCTGCGTACACACGCCACATCTTATCTCCCTGCATGGGTTTTCTTGCTCTTTACTTTGTGGTTGAGCACTTCTGCTTATAATACCATATATCTTGCATACTTACAAACTTTGCTTTTGACTGAATAGACTTAAAGTTCACATCTCTGAAGCCTGAGTGACCTTATACATCAGTTGGAAAGCTTGAATCCCTGATTGCTCAGAGCCCAGATAGTCTGCTCTTTCCGTAAATGCAGTGACATCAGCAGAGCAAACAGTCTATCTTATCAATAACCCAGAGAGCCCAAGCTTGTAAATCTCAGGATTCCTTTCTACTCTTCAACATTGCTGAGGACTCCAAAAGACTCTCTTGTATCTATATAGGTTATAGGTATTTATTTCTCTTATTATTTCTAATAA
The DNA here is from genome assembly GCA_004024945.1 of Uropsilus gracilis. Lineage (NCBI taxonomy): Eukaryota > Metazoa > Chordata > Mammalia > Eulipotyphla > Talpidae > Uropsilus > Uropsilus gracilis. The sequence goes on along the minus strand of PVHY01004343.1, from coordinate 51,209 downwards.
TAGTTATTGCTAATCATAGTTATATAGGTTATAGCATTTATCTACTATTTATTACAAGAAATTAAAGCAGAAAATGATACATGTATCACTACATTTGAAAAGGATAATAATCACAAACCATTCTATGTTACTATTGATAACATTTTCATTAATTCTAGCTACTTTCAAAAAAGTCAGTGATGAGAGGAGCTCCAGAGAATGATACAGAAGAATGACCAGAATGACCAATATTGGACATTTATGTAGTGGACAATTCAGCACAGCCAAAATACTTGTGGAAATTGGGTGAAAATTAATAAATTAAGTTTTCTGATATTAAGGGGGAGAAGGAAGGAAGGAGGGGAAGAGGTATGAGGAAGAGTAGTAAAAAAAAATTCTAACACTTAGCATGCTCAAAGACAAAACAGATACCAGCAAGTCAGCAGTGAGAAGAGCAGTGTTGTTTGCTGCGGTGCCCCTCATGACTGGGGTAAGGGATGGTGCCACGTTCTCAGTCAGGCTTTGCCAGCAGCTTGCGGTGGTATCTCGTTGCAGTGGTCTCTGAACACTCCACCCTATGTCCATTCATGAGAGAGCAGATAAAACAACTAGCATTGCAAAAATAGTTACCACCTGCCTGATGCCTGAAAGGGTTCTGGGGCCCCCAGGATCTCCAGACAACACTTTGAAGACTTTTACCGATTCACAGAATTGAGTGCTGTTTGGGTTGGCTCTGCTTTGCTTTGCTGCGTGGAGTTTAAAGAGAAGGGAGAGGGAGAAGGGGACCAACTAAGGGACTCCCCACTTGTCAACATGTTCAAAAAAACAGAACCAGAGTATGTAATCCCAAAAGTCAGGGACATGAAGAATGAATACAAGAATGATTTGAGAAATGAAAAGAAATAGAACAACTTTGTCCCGAAGGACACAAGAGATGAGAAAGAAGAAATACTAAAAGGTGGAGAAAATAGAAAGCACAAGATAAGACGTTAGTGGTTTTTTGTTTTGTTTTGTTTTTTTTCTTAAATGAATGGGTTCACTGTGAAGCTTCATCTGATTGATACAGATTATAGATGTTGGTGCAGATGTGACTATCATAATATCTTATTATTCATAGGCCCCACGTGCTATGAAGTATGTTTCAGTAGGCATATATACATCAATGAAAGTATTTATACAGAAATATGCTGGATGGAATTTTATTATATGAATGTAAATTGTTAAAAAAATACAGTTAAATGACAGTTATTAAATTGTCAAATCCAATGAATAACCAAAAAAAAAAAAACCCAACAAATCAAACCACTCTATACACAACTTTTAAAATACACATCTAAAGGTAAGGGTCTAGAAAGTTTGAAATTAAAAAGATGGGCAAAGATGTACTAAGTAAGTATAAAAAACAAGTTGATGTGGCCATAGTAATATCACACAAAGCAGACTTTAAGGCAAAAGGAATGATGAAAGTTTCAGTTCACTAGGAAGAAAGAGCTACAAGAAGACAAACCCACTTTTGGAGAAGGATCGTGTCACACAGCTTTCTGTGACTGATAGATCAAATCAACCAAAATAGGAAGACTTGTATATCATAAGTGAACACATATGAAGTGAAGGTGTGTAGCAAGAACACAACATCCATAATGCAAAATCTATAGTCTTTTTACACATGGAACATTAGGGTGACTGTATTCTAGGGCAAAAGAGCAATTCTCAACAAATTTCAAAGACTGGTTCCAATCAGACCATCATCTCTAATTGCAGTGCCATTTAATCAACCCTGAATAACAATATAAAGATCAACCCCCAAATCCCACATGCGTGAACATTTCTAAAATTGAGTCAGGAGAAAAGCCACGATTTAGAGCCTATGCAGAACGTTACATACTGGAATTCTACACCTTGAACTCATGGCATCCCACGAATGCTAGCCATTGGGGGAAATTCAGTCATTCAGACTTCTACTGACAAAGAAGAAAGGCTGAGAGGAATGCATGCTCAACAAGACAAGAATTCTGAGCAGATGTATTAGAGCAGAAAGAAGACCTGGGTATTTTGCAAAGACAGTAGAACTTTCTGGCAAGACTGATGCAGGAGAAAGAAGCTACAATACACAGTGTTGGCTGTCAAGACTTGGATACGCATAACTACTGAGAAGCCTCCCAACCCGAGGATCTGTAGCACACTGCCTTCTGCAGAGACCCAAGCCAGAAGCTGCCATGACACACAAGGTGCTGGACCCCTGGGCTTCCAGGCAGTACCTGACTTGGTCTCCAAACTCTTGCCTGTGTTGAATGGTCGGACTCAGCATGTGGAGCCCCCTTCCGAGTCAAGGCCAAGGAAGAGCGAAGACCTCTGCAGAAGATCCAGGAATGCTGTCCTCTTACAGATTCAGCCACACCTCGGAGAGACGTGGGTGGGACACTGGGCCCCACAACAAGAGGGGTGTCTGGGTAAAGCGCATCATGGATGTTTTGCTTTCTGGGTGCAGAGAAAAATTATGCTTTCGCTCTATGATGGTCCGTTAAGTATGCAGTAGAGTGTGTCTTTAAAAAATATAAAACAGCATGGGTATCTTAATTTAAAAATGCTTTATTGTAAGTCCAAAGAAGAGAGACAGAGACTGGATGTTTTTGCCTCTATGTGGAAAATAAGGGGATGAAATAAAGGGTCAGACAAAACCAAGCCGATAACAAAACTTTAACATTTGACAGTGAAACCAAGGCCACCACAAGGGGCAAGTGGTAGGGGGTGAGGGATGGGGGTCTGGAGGAGGGCTCCAGGAGAACTAGGGGAGGATTGCTTAGAGTTTTAGGTGGTGAGCGTGGTGTGAAACCCACTTGTAGAGGTTTGAGCCTATAGCCCCTAAAACAAATACAGTGACTTAAACCGACCTCACCGCAACTGTAGGCCTCTCTTTTGGTGGATGGAGGGTCTTTTAAAACATTCAATTATAAAATGAGGTGTGCCTGCACGGAGTGGGAAAGATAAAGGATTCTAAGAGTCTGACATCCTGGGTCTGACGGGCCTGCTGCTCTGGCCATGAAGCTGTGCTAGTCGCTAACAAGGAAGCCCCTTCAGCCCTAGGAAGCCAAATGATACAGAACTGCTCACCCCATGATGATCTGGATCTCCTCTTCTTTGCTGCTTAAGCTAGACCAGGAACTATTCCAAGTTGTTTCATTTTTCCCCTTTTTGAGCCTTTCTCCCCAAAGAATCTAGTACCAAGTAGACAAATCTAGTCTCTCGTGAAACTGACGTTGGTTGTCCCTAAGCTCCTGCCTCCCCTTTTTGCAGCCAGTTCTGTGACACCTCTCCTCCAGCACCCCGCTAGAGAGGTGCCCCAGCTCTGCAGCCACTGGCGCCTTCTAGTAACAGCTTTGCGCACAGCCGAGGAGGAGAAATAAAAGATCAGGGGGTCGATGCAAGCATTGAGAGCACTGAGGAACACTGCACACGCCCGCCAGTCTAGACTCACCCCTTGAATGTATCCCAGCACGTGAGACACATTGTAAGGCCCAAAACAGACCAAGAAATTGAAGAGGGTCACAGCAGCCAGTGCCACGGCTCTCCAGCGCTTCTGAGCACCCACGTGGGGCCTGGAGAGCATGATCCGCACGAAGCGCCAGTAGCAGAAGATGGTGACACCCATGGGGATGAAGAAGAGGATGAGGCACAGCTCCAGCCGCACGGGGAGCAGCACAGCCAACTGCTCCTCAGTGAAGTTATCATAGCAGGTGGTCTCATTGGCGTGGGTGGTGCGGGTTGTTTTCATGCACTGAACGATGATCACAATGCTGCAGTGGCCGAAGGACATGACCCAGGCAACCAGGGCGGCGATCACCCCGTATATAGGCCGGCGGGACAGCTTGTATTCCACAGGGAAGGCCACGCTGCGGTAGCGCTCGATGCTGATGCCCGCCAGGAGCCAGGTGCTGCAGTAGATGCCGCTGTAGAAGCCATAGGCAGTGAGGGTGCAGACTATGTCGGGCAGGTACCAGTAGAAGTTGTTCGCCGCCTCGATCATCTTGAAGGGCAGCAGCAGCAGCAGCAGCAGGTCAGCCAGGGTCAGGCTGAGCAGGAGGATGTGGATGGGGGCAGGCTGGGGCTGGCGCACCCGGCCCACAAAGGCCCGTAGGGCCAGGAGGTTGGCAGGGAGACCGACGAGAAAAGAGATGATGTAGAGGAAGAGCAGACACAGGTTTCGGAGTTCTATAGCCATCCTTCCTGAAAAGGCAGAAGGTGGAGTCAGGGTCCTCTCTGACCATGGGTTTCCAGCCCCAAGCCAGGTGACCCACTGTCAGCATCACCATATTCATTTAGGATTCTCGCTCATGCTGCCAACAGTACTATTCCATGTACTATTCCAGTGTGTGGGGGAGAGAAGGCTCCCTCATCTTGAAATGAATTATTTCTTTAGCACCTTCCTCCCCTCTAATGCTACCCTACCAGAGAGACAGGGAAAGAGGAGAGAATGAGGATTGTCTCCTAAGAATGTGAATGAATCAGCCAGGCACAGTGACTCGTGCCCGTAAGCTTCAGCCTATAAAGCGGCTGGGGCTAGGGATCACGATTCGAGTCCCACCTGGGGCCCATAGCGAGGCCTAGTTCCAAAAAAATGCAGCTGGTGTGGTGGCGTGTGCCTGTAATCCCAGCTACCTGGGAAGCTGATGCTGGGGATTGCTTGAGTCTGTGGTACCCTGGGCAATGAGAGCCTGCAGTTCCATGGACAAAAATAGTGAGACCTAGTCTCAAAAAAAAAAAAAAAAAAAAAAGTGGATGAATCAGAAACTGTGCCAGGAAAAGTTCTGAGACCCCCCCCAAGTCCCCACTAGAAAGGGGACTGTCACACGAGAATAGTGACAGCACTTGTCCCAATTACCTATAACTGCAATGTGGGGTTCTACACACAGAACCCCAATGTGCGGGGTACATTGCTGGCACTTAAACACCCCTTGGTAATTGAATGACTGTGAAACCTGAGGGAGTGAGACAGTTGCTTATCCATAGAGTGGGAGCAAGCACCAGGCTGCCTCTGAGCTTCTCCAAATTCCACTCAGCCTATTTGTGGCTTTTCTCTCTCCTTAGCTTTGCTTTTTTCTCTCCCTCAGTCGTCAGACTTGAACACAAACATCAGCCCTGAAAATGGGGTTTGGGTAGGGCTGAAGAAAAACCATGGAGGCCCATGTGTGTCTCAGATGCCCTGCTCCTTGGCCCCACATAGCCACACAAGGAAAAGGTTTGCAGGCTCTGGCCCAGTAAGGGAAGGGGCCCTAGCTGGGCCAGGTAACCAGGCCCAGGTAACCTGTCCCCGCCAGGCCTCAGTTCAGTCACACAACTGGAGAAGATCATCCCAAGTCCTCTCAGCACCAGCTTATCCTCTGCGCCACACAGAAGCCATGAGTCCACTGGAACAACTCAATTCTCATACGCTGCCTGCAACTCCCCCTTCCTCCCCGCAAAGGAAGCAGAGCCCAAGGGGTTACATCAACCAGGAGTAACTTTGAATTGCCTCTAACTTACCATGTAAATGCAGACATTTAAAAGAAACTCGAGTTCCCACCCTGTGACTGTCAATATGTTGCTCGTGGCCCCTCCATGAATCTCATTCCCCATTTGGAGACTCTCAGAAGTGGAGGGCCAGGTGACAGGTGGCCAGGTGATAGGTAGCTAGGTGACCGGTGGCAGGTGGCTCAGCAGATGCCCTGACTAGTTGGAGCTGAGCTGACTTTCTTTTGCCTCCAACTTCTTCGCCCCCAACCATCTCTACACTGTCTGGTTCTGGCCTCCCTCACTTTCCTGTGATCTTGTCCCTCCACTCCTTGGAGGGTGAACCCCTCTTCTGCTACCTCTTCCTAGGTCTCTCCACACCCACTCCTATCCTTCTCTCCCACTGCCTCTGCCCTGCACAACAGTGGGAGTGCCTTGCTTGTTCCTGGTGACAGACAGACAGCTTTTTGAATATATCAGGTCACAGACACCAGGCCACCTTTTGTCCAGCTGGCCACCTTTCTCTCTTCCACAAACCTTACCTTGTATACCTGAAAGGGTCACGTGGTCAGAGGAGGAAGGTCAATAGTGGAACTCTTTCCAAGGCTGCCAGGCTCTCTGTCCCCACTAAATTCTAGCCCCTCCAAACCTTGTCCCCCAGAACCCAGATCTCAGCTGCTCTTCTGGATCTCCTCCTGAGTGGCAAGCAGTGTGTTCTGCTTCCTTCCCAGGAGCAGGCATTCTGAACAACTTTGCACACAGAACCTTCTGCTCTTTCTTCACCCATTCCTCCCCCATCTTTCCTCTCAGGGCCCCTGACCGCTTCCATTTCCTGTCTCTTCCAGGAGGCTCTGCTGAAACTGCTAGGAACTTAAGCATCGCCTGACTTCCTCTGGCCCCCTGGGTCCCTTCCTCCAAAGGGAAGGGCCTCCCTTCCCTTTGCTCCCTTCCATCGCCTCCCTTCCTCTTGCTCGGACTTGTGTCCGTGTTGCTGGCAGAGTGAGTCAGGTTCTGGTTCTTTTCCACATTCATTCCCTCTGCCGGGGGCCATGTCTGCCCAGGCCACCCCAGCCACCCTGGCCACCCTGCCAGTGTCTCTAGCCAACACGTGAAGGTCCAGTGCTCACAGATGGTCTCTCCACAGGACACTGTGTCACCCCCATTCTTCCCTCCTCACCTGCCCAGGAGGTGTCTCCTCCAGAAAGCCTCCCTTGTCACTTAGCTCATTACTCCCCACCTTGGTGCCCAAGTCTCTCTCTGCACCCACAGCCTGGCCCTCCCTCACCCGCTGGTGCTGTCCTAAAGAGGGCACCCAGGCTTGGGTCCAGCACCCAGTCTGAAGGTTGCCTTTTGTTCTCCACTGAGTAGTTTGCACCATCTTCCTAGCTGCATCAGAAATGTACTGGGAAGAGAGAGGCTGTGGGAGAAGACTTTGCTAAGAGTGCTAGGAGGGGCTGCTTTCCTTGCTCACATCCCCAGTGACGCAGGATGGACTGACCAGCCAGACACAGTACTGCAGAAGCCTCCCTGACCGCAGGTGCCAGGTCTGTGGGCTATTTCTAAGGCCTGGGGAGCCTCTCCCCTTCAGCCTGGTAAAGCACAGTGCCTCTTAGGGTGACCTCACCCCTTCTCATGGGGTGCTAGCATTGAATCTAGGTCAGATTTTCTCTTCTAGAAGTGATTGTTTGGACATTTGTCCTTAGAAAAGCACCTGGCCTGATGCCTTGCAGGGAATGGGTGCTTGCATACTCGTGGGACAAAGAAGGGGTGTGGGGCAGGGGTGCCTGTATGCCCTCGCCAGAAAGCAGAGAGCAGCTGAGCACTTGCACCCACATACCTCGCCTCAGCCTCCATCCTGGTGTCGTAGGCACTGAAGTCCTAGGATCAGGGGGTAGGAAGGTGAGTTCATAAATGCTCATAGAACCGTGAGGCTCCCTTCTCACACAGGCTTGTGTCCTGGGAGCTGGCCATGCAGCTCAGAGTCCAGCTCAGCTACATGACCCTCCCATGCAGGCAGTCCCCCACCATGCTTTGCCTGCCAGGCTCCCACCACAGCTCCATCCTGGGCCCAGGCCTGTCCTTCGCAGAGCATGCTGGGAGGTGACAGAAAAACACAGACAGGAAACAAGTAAACAGACAATCCTGGAAACTTCAAGTGAAGGAGGGAACAAACAGGGTACCCCTGAGACCAGCATGGACTGTGTCTGTGTGTGTGTACACACAGGCATCTACATGTCATCAAGGAGGGTCTGCGTGGAGAAGGGATTGTGAGAGTTGAGAAGAAGCCGGGCATGCAAAGAGCTTTTTGGTAGTGGGAACAGCAAGGCCCAGAGCCCCGAAGAAGGAGGAGCACAAAGAGGCCAGTGCGCTGGGGCCGGAGCAGCTGTTGTTCCTGGGGGCTGGGCCAGTGGTGGCCGAGAAGGCGGGGCTGGGAGGCTGACTTTGGTCTGACCTTGTTTGACCTGGGCATTTGTCACATCCCCTGATCTCTGATATGTCCTGATAAGTGGCTACAGCCAGTCGGTTCTTGACACCCCTGTCTGGTTCACTTCTTTTAATCTCCTCCCTGATCCTCCACCATCCTCTTCACCATGAGGTATGCGTCGTCAGGGGGACCCTAAAAATGGAATAACTAGGAACCTTTCTAAGATGATAAGAGCCAAGAGGTATCATGCCCTGCATTCCAGCAGGGCCAACACAGCAGGGGCAGAGAGACGGAGGGACGTGGTCCCAGCTAGGATGCTGCGTTCCCATTAGCACTCCCACTCAGGGACAGCTCAGCCCTCTGCCGTTCAGCTGTATTGCTTTTTGAAACCATCAAGACATCTCATCTGGTAGGAAATTGTGGTTTTCTAGAAGCCTCCTCCCTTCTCCAGGCCTGCTTCTAGCACTCTGGGATGGAGCACCAGCTCACATGACTGTGCCAAGGGTCCTTCTTGTCCCTCTGGGATCTCTGACTCTCCCTTTTTTGTCTGATCATGGCTTCATCGGCAAATCCTTCCACGCTACCCTCAGAATAAATCCTAAATCCAGACACTGCTCACCACATCTGCTGCCACCAGGTTGATTGGGACAACCGTCACCTCTCCCACCTACATCTCCTACCTGGCCCATTGGTGCCTCGTTCGGTCTGAAGACATAAGTCAGTCCTATTCCTCCGCTCAAAACCCCAGTCTCTTTCATCAAAGCCACAGTGGCCATGTTGGCTTTCTGCTCTGTCATGACCTGACCTTGACCGAGGAAGGGTCCCGAGATAGGAAGTGTCCCAGAACAGGAGAGGACTCAAGGGAAAACTCTGCAGAAATTTTGCCATTTGGTATGACTGTTTCCAAGGACTGGCAAGTGAGAGGTTAAAACCTGATGGCTTGGGCCGGGAACAGCGGCTTGTGCCTATAAGCTTCAGCCTATGAAGGGCCGGGGCTAGGGGTCATGGTTCGAGCCCCTCCTGGGACCCGTAGCGAGACCTAGTTACAAAAAAATAACTGGGTGTGGTGGTGTGCACCTATAATCCCAGCTACCTGGGAAGCTGAGGCTGGGGATTGCTTGAGTCTGTGGTACCCTGGGCAACGCGAGCCTGCGGTTCCACGGCCAAAAATAGCGAGACCTAGTCTCAACAAAACACAAAAAACAAAAAACAAAAAACCTGATGGCTTTAGAGTTGGATACCTGCTGCCATAAATTTCCTCGGTTCATTATTTTTTTCTTTTTTAAAAATTTTTAGTATTTTTATTTTGTAATTATCATACATTGGTCATGTTTGCATTGTTGTATTGTACCCCTTATTCCTACCACATTCCCCTGTACTTCCCCTTCCCCCCTCTGGTCACTCTTCTCTCCCTCCTCTCCCTGCAAGCTGTGGATCTGTGTTTGGCCCACGGGGACTTTTCTTTTTTGTTTTCAAACTATGTCCCTTTTTTCCCCTGGGTGCGGATATGCACTCCTGGACAGCAACAGAGGAGGCTGCTCGGATCTCCAGGTAGCTGAAACAGATAGTCAGGCCGAGCACGTCGGGAACTTGTAGGGCAGATGTGGTGCGCTTCTTGCGGGATCGTTTCTGGTGTCTGTCACCTGTTGCTGTTTCTGTATCTTCTGGAATTGGGAATGTGACTCCCAGCCGATGGCGGTGAGGTGTTTGCTGCTGGGGCAGACTTCCCAGGTGGTTCATCGAGCTCCTCTCCTTTCTCTTGTCAGCAGTTCTGCCATGGGGTGGGGTCACAGCTACTCACGTTGGCTTTCCCCCATTGTTTTGTTCTTTACCAGTTTCCCTGGCTAGGCACACCTGAGGTGTCTTTCCATACATATCAAGTTGGCTGTTGTGCAGGAAAGGGAGGCGCAGATCTTGAGACCAGTTGGCTTACCTAAAGCTGGGGGCACATGGCCTCCGTGAGCGGCTCACCTTGGAGACGATGACATCACAGCCCCCAGGCCTCTGAGCCACTGCTGCTGAGGGGCACATTTGTCCCTGTTCTGTGGACATTAGCCCAGTCCCTTCTCCTTGCTTTCTTTGCCAAAAAAGCTTCATTCCCCCCCCCACTCCAACTCCAGTCCTAAGACCTATGTGGACCTCTAACCCTGGCACCTCCCTGAGTCTCTGACGCCCCTGACATTCTGTTTCCTTGTTATCTTGCATAAGCACCTTGCCAGCCCTCACTGGTGTCTGTGGAGTCCTCTTTTCCTCTTTTTCTGTGGAGTCTTGACCTGAGGGTCTTAAGAGCCCTTTCCTGGGCTAAGGTGAAAGATCCCTCAGTCCACCCCATCCTGGACATGGAGCAGTGGGCAGCACTGGCAGACTGAGAGGCTCACCTAACTGTGCTGTGGGGGAGGTTGGGGCTGGACTGGACAGCCTGCCTCACTCCCTTGTCTGGTGGCAGCCTCATCTCCTCTCTATCCTCCTATTGCTCTTGACATTCCTTTGAGGAGTGTGTTTCGATGATATCTTTCAAAATTAAAAATCCTATAGCCGCTGACCCAACCTATGCTATCTATGGGTATTATATGGATATGCTTCCTAGATTACAAAGAGGCAGAGTCATCACAATGTTGTTTGTTGGTTGACTCTGTGATGGTAAAAGACTGGGAAGAACCTGTGTCTGTCGTGAGCAAATGGCTTAGTTAAGTACAGTCTGTGGGGCATCCAGCCCCTAGAAGCATCTGTTGTAAAGAATGTAGATCTGCATTTGCTGATGTGGGCCAGACTCCAGGACATGTCATTCACCAGGCAAGCAAGGTTCCAGAACTGGGAGCTGTGGGGAACATACACCACATTCCCTTGGGATTTTGCGAGCAGCCCTCAGTAACTATACTCACTGACCTGGGGAATCGGTTCAGGGAGTTGGTGTCCACAGTGGAAGACAGACTGATAAGCAGATTCTTATCACTAGGCTGGGGGCTGGGCTGATGTTAAGAAGGATGGAAAGGCAGAGCAAAGGGAAGGGGGGAGGGGCCTAAGAAGCCCTCTTGGGAGGAGGGGTTTGTATGAGCAGATACCTGAGGAGAGAAGCATTAGAGGTACAAGGTTGTCCTGGCAAAGACATGGCTGACCCTGGATGAACCACAGTATATGGGAAGAGCTCAGAGAGGCCGCAGGGAGACCGAGGCAGGCGTGGGAAGGTCAGGGCCAGATGGTGTGGGACCTTGTGACCGTGTCAGGACACAGAGTGACATAGGGAACAGGATGAGCGAACATGTGATAGAATCTGTGATGGAATCCATCTACCTTTCTGAGGGTCCCTGTGGATGCTGGAGGAGGAACAGGTTGGGGGAGGGCTTCCCCTGGAACCGTCAGAGTGGATGAGCTGGGGAGCTGGGATTGGAATGGACAGGAAACTTAGACATCTTCATGTGACTTTTGGTTAAATTCTTTTTAAAGGAGAACACGGGAACCCCTCCCGCTAACGCTGAATTCAGGGCCTTGCGACCTCACCATTTCACCACCACTGTGACCACCACAGAAGTAGTTCTCCACTGTCCCCTCCTTTCTGGACCACTTGGCAGCCTCAGGTTCAGAATTTGGGCAGTTTTACCCAAGGGGCTAAGATAGAAAGGGTGGTCAGTTAGGCATGGTGACTCGTGCCTGTAAGCTTCAGCCTATGAAGCGGCCGGGGCTAGGAATTGCAGTTCGAGTCCTGCTTGGGGCAACACAGTGAGACCTAGTCCCAAAAAATAGCTGGGCATGGTGGCGTGCACCTGTAATTCCAGCTACCTGGGAAGCTGAGGCTGGGGATTACTTGAGTCCATGGTACCCTGGGCAACGTGAGCCTGCAGTTCCATGGGTAAAAATAGTGAGACCTAGTCTCAAAAAACAAAACAAACAAACAAAAAAAACAAGGGCGCTCAGAAAACAGGACTCCAGAGCTCTCTGCATAGCTAGTGGGAGCCAGGCTCTGTTCCCCCAAAATGCACACAAGATGCATACATGTGAGTTTCCCTGAACATGGGCAGGTCCTCAGATGCTTGGCCACCAAAGCAAGGCCTGTCAGAGCTCAGAACAGCCCAAGCCACTTCCACGCCTTGCAGCTCCCAGCGTGTGTGTGTGTTGAAACACCGAAACGGGTTTCTAATCTTACAGCAGCATTCTCAACATGATAGACAAAAAGCGCTATTTACAAAATAGTCCTCAGATTCCATTTTCTGATAGAATCTTTACAGTGCAGAGCCAGACACAGGGTACAGGCCTTGGCTGGGTCTTGGCTGGATCTTGGGTGTGTGTTAGGCATCTGGTGATCCAATATGGACTTTCTTTTTTTTTTTGAGACTAGGTCTCGCTATTTGCCCATGGAACCGCAGGCTCTCGTTGCCCGGGGTACCATGGACTCAAGCAATCCCCAGCCTCAGCTTCCCAGGTAGCTGGGATTACAGGCGCGTGCACCACGCCCAGTTATTTTTTGGGACCAGGTCTCGCTGTGTTGCCCCGAGTGGGACTCGAACCGCAATCACTAGCCCCAGCTACTTAGGCACGAGCCAACCACGCCCAGCTCCAATATGGACTTTCTTGGCTTCATACTCGTGCTGGACCTCAGTGGTGGCTGTACAGCGGTGAGGGGATCACTCTGGCACCATGCCTGGTGATCACAGAGGAAGAGTGACCATAGGCGGGGCCAGCTTCCCATAGGCTCTGGCAGATGGCCCCAGACAGTGTACCATCCACCCACCCCGAGTCCAGGATTCCACTTGCAAAGCAGCTCCTCCAGACACATGCAGCCATCGGAACCCAGAGCTGCCCTACCTCCCTGTGGATGCAGCGCCCCAAGGAAGACACCTGGGACGCCGCCTCAGTGAGCAGCTGGGCTCCATGAGATTTGCGTACAGCCTGACTTATTCCCCCCACACCTTCCTCTGCAACTTGCATGGCTTCCTGCAGCTTGGGCGCACTCTTTCCAGGCACTCTTTGGTAATACGAAATCCAGCCCAGTCTAACAATCAGGAGCACCAAGGCAGTGTGACTTCATAACCCCGATTCTGTTCCAAGCCAGGCTTCTTCCAGCCCTGCGCACAGAGGAAGATGGGCCACAGATGCATTTCTCTTCCCCACCCGGCTTAGCTCCTCTCCAGCTTGTTAGCTCTGCTTGGATTCACTTAGGGCCACACCCTATGGCAGGGTAGGAGCTGAAGGGCAGCCGATAGCCAGTGCACTTGGTACAGTTACCCTCCAGGGCAGGGAGGGGCACTTAGGTAGTGCCCCCTCCTTCTCCCATAGGGACCTTTCCATGGCTCTTGGACAAGCCTACCAGGCCCTACGCTTCCCTGGCTGTGCAGTACCTTCTCTGCTCGGCCACCTTCCACCCGCTCTCTGCCTGGGCAGCCTCTCTGTCACTTGGTCTTGCTCTCTAGGCCAACCCTGGGACAGGGTCATTTAGAAATGACCTGCTGGACCTGCAGGCTGGCTCCTGGGAAAGGGCCTTTGTCTCATTGGTGGTGGAACAGCGACTGACCTGCATGCAGCCTGGCCTTCTCTCTCATCTTGCTCTGCCAGGCCTAGCAAGCCTCTTGCCTTCTGATTTCTCCCCACCGGCATCTGGCACCAGCCCTGTGTCCTCCAAACTGCAGGGGTACATCAAGCTCTGCCAGGGGCTGAATTGAAGTCCCCGTACTGACTGTCTTGTCAGCAAGCAGGAAGTACCAACTCTGCTTCCCACTGGAGTCAGAACACAGTAAGCTCACAGGTCTCCATTCATAAGGTAGTGTGTTTTTAAAATGTGCAAATGGATTCGTGCTATTTACGGGAATTTCACTCTTCATCAATAATAGGTAAAAATCAGTACATGTCAGTATGTAAAGGTCTGCTATGCTCTTCCTGAGAGCTACATGCTATTACGAGCCATCCCATAATTTGTGCATCTATCTAAGGTCCATTTTCTTAGTAACCAGTTCAATACCAGGTGATGACTGTCTATTCATCCATCCATCCACCCACCCACCCACTCACCCATCCACCTATCATCTGTCTGTCTGCCTACCTGCCTTCCTAAACATATGTGAGTATTTTGGATGAATGGATTTTAAGATATACAGTTGATATAATTGCTGAGTCAAAAATAAGTACTTTTTAGTTTTTATAGATATGCCCATGTTATTGTCCTGAAAATGTTCTGTAAATTCTATCTCTCTGAACTAGATAAAACGTACCCACTTCCATGCACCCTCTCCCACACTAGATATTTGAAACCTTTCATTTTGCTCATAATATAGGGGGAACGTATAATATAGTGGGAACAATAATATTTTATTGTTTTAATTTCCATTGTGAGGATGCTTTCTGCTTAGTCCCCAAGACCATCTCAATCAGTGTGGGAAAGTGGTAGACTAATCAACAAATAACGTTGGTGTTGTTGACTAGTTACTGTCAGATTATAAAAGCAAAATTCAGTATATTAAATATCAAAAAACTTTTAAATCTTTAGAAGCTGTACAGATATTACATAAGATTACTTCTTTCAGTCTTGTAAATGAGGAGGCTTTTTCCTAGCATGACCTAGAAGTGATTAAAGAAATGACAAATTTGAGCACATAAAAATAAAAAACTGAGGGAAAACTCATCTTTAGTAAAATGAAAGACCAGTATTTTTCTACATTTATAACTAATAAAGTGGTTGTATGCTAATATTCTAAGTATAGGAAGATACATAAATGACAATCTACAACATGCAAATATTTCTACTTTATTTCTTATCTGAGAAGTCAAAATTAAAATAGTACCGATTATGAAATGTGATTTTATATTTCGATTTGGCTGTGCTATAGTGAGCAGATGTTTAGTCAAACATTATTCTGGATGCTCCTGAAGATGTTTTGAGATGAGATATTGAAGCAGATTTTGAGTAAAGTAGATTTCCCCTCATAGCATGGGTGGGTCTTGTCCAATCAGTTGAAGATCCAAATAGAACAAAAGGCTGATCTTTCCTGTAAGAGGGCGTACTCTGGCAGATTGCCCTTGGACTTGAAGTGCAAGTCTTTCTCAAGTCTCCAGCCTGCCAACCTCAGCTACGGAATCCTTTAGGCCTTCCCAAGCTGCCACAATCACATCAATTTCTTTAATAAATTACTTTCTATGTGTGCATACATTCTATGGCTTCCTTCCCTCTGAAGAATCCTGATTAATACACTAAGTTACAGAATTTTAAATATCGGCTAAATATTATGACTTTTCCCTTGTTGGCAGGGTTCAGGGGTCTCTCACAGACTACTAGGGGAGAGAGGACAGCTTGTTTATTTATAAAAACTTCAACTAAGCTGGGCAGGGTCATGCGTGCTTGTAAGCTTCAGCCTATGAAGCGGCTGGGGCTAGGGATCAAGGTTCGTGTCCCAACTGGGTACAACATAGCGAGAGACCTAGTCCCATGCGCCTGTAATCCCAGCTGGGTGTGTTGGCATGCGCCTGTAATCCCAGCTACCTGGGAAGCTGAGGTTGGGGCTTGCTTGAGTCTGTGGCACCCTGGGCAACGTGAGCCTGTGGTTCCACAGGCAAAAATAGCGAGACCTAGTTAAAAAAAAAATACTTCAACTATTTTATCATTTAATACAGCATTACCACCCTTCGGAAATGCACAAGTCCAATCTGTTTATGTAAAAAGATATTTCTTTTTAATTTGTAATCATATATCATCATTTATATATAATTCTAAATAATTTACTTGTGGGGCCGAGCATGGTGGCTCGTGCCTGTAACCTTCAGCCTATGAAGCGGCCAGGGCTAAGGATCATGGTTTGAGTCCCACCTGGGGCCTGTAGAGAGATCTGGTTCTAAAAAAATAGCTGGGCGTGGTGGCGCGTGCCTGTAATCCCAGCTACCTGGGAAGCTGAGGCTGGGGATTGCTTGAGTCCGTGGTACCCTGGGCAACGTGAGCCTGCGGTTTCCACAGGCAAAAATAGCGAGACCTAGTCTCAAAAAAAAAATTTACTTGTGATGTGTTTATAATTCAATTATCTATAATTATAGAAAAGGAAGGTACATTTTATCATTCTTTCACCTATTTATCAAATGCCTACTCTGTGCTGGGTACTGTTTTAGGTATCGAGGTCAGTATTAATCAATAAAACAGACATGGTGACAGCTATCTGGGCTTCCGGGTTCAGAGAGAAAATTCACCCATTAAACAAATGATAGCTTAGATATGGAAATTAAACTGTGACAGCCCAGTGTGACACAATATCAAGGGAGGGGGCTCGCAAGAGATTGCACCATCAGGGAAAGCCTGACATTGGGGAGAACATCTAAAGGGACGGGGGGTATATGCTGGGCATGGTGGCACGTGCCTGTAAGCCACACCTTATGGAGTCGTAGCGGGGTCTGGGGATCGCGGTTCAAGACCCGCCCGGGGCAACACAGTGAGACCTAGTCCCAAAAAACAGCTGGGCGTGGTGGTGTGTGCCTGTAATCCCAGCTACCTAGGAAGCTGAGGGTGGGGATTGCTTGAGTCTGTGGCACCCCAGGCAACCTGAGCCTGCGGTTCCATGGGCAAAATTAGCAAGACCCAGTCTCAAAAATAAATAAATAAATACAAATAAACAAACAAACAAATAAAAAAAGGGATGGGGTGAACCAACCAGGTGAAGTGTGGAGTAAACTGTGTGCAAGATGGACAACTCAACCTGTTTGAGGTTGAGGCCAGGCCAGCAGAGTGATGGTGGTGGTATAAGAGAGGAGGTGTGGTCCCAGAAAAGTTTGGGGAAAGAAGGGAGCTAGAGGGCATGGGATCTGAAAGGTCATTGGCATGGGGGGGGCACTAAAAGTTTTAGTCAGAACAATGACACAGTTCAGTGAAGCCATGGTGGGAATGAATGGGGACAAGAAGAGAAGGCTATAAGCCCCGACAGTCACCCTGGGGAGAGAGGACAGTGGTGTGGAGTTGGAGAGAAGCAGCTGCAAATAAGAGATTCTGGAGACAGAGGCAATAGGACTTGAAGGTGAATTGGACACAGGTAGAAAGGAGAAGCCACCAAGAATGGCCTCTGACCATTCTACACTTAGCAGAGCGACTAAAATGAATACATAGATACGAAGTGCTGATCAGTATGTGGAGCAACTGAATCTGTCGTACAAGCTAACGGGAACTCAGACTGCATGCCCACTGCTGCAAAAATATCTAAGGATGTTTTCACTATGACTCAGCCATCCTCTATTAAATGTTTGGCCCAGAGAAATGAAAACTTACATCCGTACAAAAAACCTGTGCCTAAATGTTAATTAGTGCAACCGAAAAAACCCTTATGTCCTTCTGTGGGGATATGGACAAGCACTTTGAGATACTACTTAGTGATCAAAAGAAACAGGCTATGATTTTCACAATAACTGGGGTGAGTTTCAAAGACATTATTCAAAAACAAAGCTGGTCTCAACATATTAAAAGACTTTTTGATTCCGCTTTATAAATGGAACTTGAAAAGTTTTATCTTTTAATAAAGAGCTGATCTGTGGTTGTCAGTGGTTAGGGCAAGGGGAAGATGTGACTGTAGCTGCTGTTTATCTTGATTATGGCAATGGTTACAGGAACCTACGTGTGCTGAAATTCACAGAAATTTGCACGCCTGCCTCCAAACGTTTCTTTTCATTGTATGGTCATTTTAGCTATAAAAAAGAATGAAATTCTTTTTTTAATGTTCAGTCATTGGCTTCCTGAACCCAATCTTCAATGTATGTGTTTGTGTGTGTGTGTGCGTGCGCGCGCGCGAGTGTGTGCGCACTTCCCCACACCAACAACCAACTCCATTTTGACATCATCGACCCTGAGACACCATTCCACAGCTTCGGGCTTCAGTTCTATTGGACATTCCCAACCCCCCACTTCAGATGTCAGTTCCGAACACACGTTGCTTCCTGTGCTTCTGAACAACTGATTGGGAGTTCCCATGACTCCTTTTCAATTAATTAATTTGTTCAATTAATTTGTTAAATGGCTCACAGAACTTAGAGGAACATTCCACTCACTAGCTCGCCAGCTTATTAGAAAAGGACATACTTTAGGAGTAGCCAGTTGAAGAATGCACAGAGTAAGGCTTGTGGACAGGGAAGCTAGAGCTACCATTGCCTTCTTCAGACACTCCACATCTCCACGTGCTCCCCAAACCTGGAAACTCTGAGGCCTGAACTCTGGGCCACATGGAGGCTCCATTACACAGTCATGGTTAATAGAATCATGGGCCTCTGGTGATCAATTCTTTTTTTTTTTTTAAAGGAAATACATTTAATTAAAAACATGCATATAAATAATCATTCTAAAGATTTTGTCAGAACTGAACAGTCTTATTTAGCAATAAGACTATTACTTTCATTTTGATATTACTATTTTACTATGCAGTCTAAGGTTACATCTTTTATTCCTTATGTCTCTTTATTGACTCATATTTTGTTTAACATCAGCCAAAATTCTTAGCTCTTTATATGTAGTTACAAGTTGTTTTTTTTTTTTTTTTTTTTTTTTTTTTTTTTTTTTTTTTTTTTTTTTTTTTGAGACTAGGTCTCGCTATTTTTGCCCATGGAACCTCAGGCTCATGTTGCCTGGGGTACCACAGAGTCAAGCAATCCCCAGCCTCAGCTTCCCAGGTAGCTGGGATTACAGGTGCATGCCACTGCGCCCAGCTATTCTTCCTCCAGCCCCTCTTCCCACCCTGGGGGTGGAGGGATGGGACTGAGTGCTCAACCTTCTCAGGTGGCTACACTGGCATCCCTATCCTTAGGTGAGCCCCTTAAATCACCTCATCTATGGACATGATGTGTGAGCGTGACCCTGAGCCTAAGGAAACCTGACCACTCCTGTTTCTAAGACCAAGGCCAAGTAGCCTCCCACAGGACAATATCACTCATGAGTCCAGCCCCACTCAATCAACACTCTTGTTTTTGTGGCAAATTAACTTTAAAAAATGGCATTATTTAATCAATAAAGAGAATGTGCCACGGAAACAACTAGTGAGTTGAAACTTAACCTTATAAAGGGAACTATTCAGTGGTTGGTTTTTCTTTTTTTGTTTTGATCTTGTATTGTTGTGTCCACACAGCCCCAACCAGCAGCGTCCGAAAAGTCCCTTTTGGGTTTGTTTGTTTGTTTTAAATGTTCTTATTTTTATACACCATCAGTCATATTTGTATAGTTATTGTTCCCCTTAGGTATGTCCCTCCCATCCATGATGTACCCCTATACCACCACCCCGCTCCCCCTTTCACCCGTACCCCGTCCGGTCACTCCAACTTCTTTCTGTCTTGCTGTAAGTTTCTCGGTCAGTGCTTGGCCCACTGGTCTCTTTTACTTTTTTGGAATAATGTCTTTCCTGCGTGAGGCCCTTCCTCTTGGGACACAGCAGACCAGGCTGCTCAAATCTTAGGAGTAACTTTGAGGCAGGTAGCCAGGCCGAGCACATCAGGTACCTTTTGCAGGGCAGGTGTGTGTGGAGTGGTTCTCCAGGCTCCTTATCTTTGGTGCTTCCATGACGGAGGAGACAGTTTCCTTTTCTCCAGACCCCTGTGGTCACTGGGTTCTGTGCCTCCTCATGCAGGCTGGCTGTCTCCTCCATTCTGATGTCTGTTACATGGTGAGGCCTCTGAGCTTATAATTCTGGAGTCTGGTGTTGAGAAGCCAACTCCCAGTCACTGGCAGTGGAGCAGCTCTCCTGTGGGGACAATGAAAAGTCCCTTTTGGGGGCTGTCCCATGGAATTGCTGATAGCTGGAACTACAAGCTATCACCCTTGAGATTTCTGCCCATTTGTACTAGATAGAGCAAACCTGAAGAGTTCATAACTCCTACAAAGCAAATAATCAGGGCTTTAAAATGCCAGGATCATAAGATAATTTAAAATAAGAAAACACATATTCAGGTAGATTTTAGTAGGATATAGAATGCTTATGTTTATCCATTCAAATGAAGATGCATTTGGCTGCAATGTAGAGACTATCTGGCTCATAGTAAATCAACCATAGGAAGTTTGGAAGTGGTAGTTCCAGCTCAAAAAGGAAACCAAGTCCTTTCTATCCTTTTCTACCGTCCTTAATTTACTAACTTTTTTCAAGTTTGTGGCCATATATTGCTAAAGTGGCTGCTGCAGCTACAAATATCACATCCTCATATAAAAATCTTCCAAACCAGACCAAGAGAGGGTGGCCTCACACATCTACCTATATTAGTATGGAGGACAATCTTTCCTAGAGATCCCTGGCAGAATTCTTACCTTTTGTTAGCTAGAATTTGGTCATGTGTCCATCCTGAGACCAGTCACCAACAAAGGGAAACAAGACTGTCATGATTTAGTGTCAACTCCAGCTGACCTCGGGGGGGTCCCAGGGATCTATAACAAGGGGTGATTGATTTGGTTATCTCACTTCACCCTTCTAGTCTAAGTCCAGCAAAGTCTCCCCACTTCCAACACATGCTGGTTATGGTGTGGAGAAAAAGGAGCCCTCTGTGCTGTTGGTGGGAATGTAGACTGGTCCAGCCTTTATGGAAAACAGTGTGTAGGTTTCTCGAAAAACTGAAAATGGATGTGCCATACAACCCAGAAGTTCCACTCTTGGGAATCTACGCAAAGGACACAAAATCACTAGTTTCAAAGGCAACCTGCACTCCTGTGGTTATAATAGCACTATTAGAATAACCAGTATAAGGGGACAACCTATGTACCCTGAAACAGATGAATGGATCAAGAAGAGTGGTACATACCACAATGGAATATGACTCTAGGTGATCAAAAAAGAAAAAAGTGCATGCTATTTATAGTGACATGCACAGAGCTGGAAGGGATGATGCTACGCTGAATAAGCCAGAGGGAGAGAGATAAATCTTGAATGGTGTCACTTCTTTTTTCTTTTTCTTGAGACTAGATCTTGCTATTTTTTTTTTTTGAGACTAAGTCTCACTATTTTTTTTAATTCATTTTATTGATTTGTCACAATTATGCATTAATTGATCCCTCCTCCTCCCTCCATATCCCCCTCTGTATCCCCCCTTCAGTCACTCCTCCCATTTTTCTGCAAATTGTTGTTTGGTTAAGTTGATGTTTAGTTGTTGGTTGTTTGGCCTGTTGTTCTCTTCTGATATATGGTAAGTGTGTGTGTAGTTTTTTTTGTTGTTGTTGTTTTATTTTTTGTTTTTTTTACCCCGGGGCTTTCCACCTTCACTAACATTTGTTAACTATCCTGATCTTTTGTGCTCTTCACCTCCCCTGCCTTCTTCCCCCTCCTCCTCTCTTGCTCCATGGTTCAGTCCCATTGGTTGTTTTCATTTTTTCTTATTTGTTTGTTTGATTTTTCCCTATATCCCTCATATAAGTGAGACCATCCTGTACTTCTC
Source organism: Uropsilus gracilis (assembly GCA_004024945.1). Lineage (NCBI taxonomy): Eukaryota > Metazoa > Chordata > Mammalia > Eulipotyphla > Talpidae > Uropsilus > Uropsilus gracilis. Next base: position 29,968 of record PVHY01004343.1, on the reverse strand, counting down.
TTTTTCTTTTTGACTTATTTCTGCTAATATGAGACAAGTCTCACTATTTTTGCCCGTGGAACCGCAGGCTCTCATTGCCCGGGGTACCACAGATTCAAGCCATCCCCAGCCTCAGCTTCCCAGGTAGCTGGGATTACAGACGTGCGCCACCACGCCCAGCTATTTTTTTGGAACTAGGTCTCGCTACGGGCCCCAGGCGGGACTCGAACCATGATTCCTAGCCCTGGCCGCTTCATAGGCTGAAGCTTACAGGCACGAGCCACCGTGTCCGGCCTTAGATCTTGCTGTTTTGCCTGGGAACCGTAGGCTCACATTGCCTGTGGTACCACAGACTCAAGCAATCCCCAGCCTCAGCTTCCCAGGTAGCTGGAATTACAGGCGCGTGCTACCACACCCAGCTATTTTTGGGGACTTGGTCTCACTGTGTTGCCCTGGGCAGGACTCGAACCACCATCCCCAGACCCCACCGTGACTCCATAAGCTGTCGCTTACAAGTACGTGCCACCATGCCCAACCTGAATGTTATCATTTCTATGTGAAATATAGAGAAACCAAACAAAGGGTCAGCAGAGACAAACATTAGAGCCAACCCTTGAAAGACAGCCATAGATCTGAGGCATCCAGAGGGGAAGGAGAGAGGGAAGGAGGAGAAGGGCAGGGAAAGAAGGAGATGTTGGAGGACTCTGGGTATTTCAATGCAGGGAGAGCTGGGGTGACTACATTTGAGGAGGGAATCCTGTACTGTCAAACCCTAACACGGGTTAGTTTCAATGATGCTTCAATGGAAAAAATCAACACACACAAAAATAAAACAAAGAGCAAAAATACTCTGTGCCCCTTGCCTCTTCTGCAGCTTTTTCTTCTGCCCTGAGTGCCCACCCCCATGGGCTGAACCCCATGCACTGCCCAGTCCCATGACTGGTGATCAGCTTTCAACCCTTCTGTTCCATTGTGTCTGGAAGGTGGCCAGGCCGCCATCTTGATGCTTTGGTTGAGCCAATGGACCTTCAGAACTGACCTTCAAGTGAGTCAACAAGCTTGTCACAGATGCCTGTGCACCTCAGGAGTCACGACTATCTGTGTACTAGGAGCTTTTTTTTTTTTTTTTAACCATAGGTCAAAGAGAGGAAGGTGAAGAGGTGAGCACTTTCTCACACTTTTCTCCCTCTCTTTGTTCCTCCATTCAAACCCTTACCCACCCTAATTCTCCCAGAATCTACCTCCTGACCACCTCTAGGTTTCTTTGCTACTGCTCTACCTTCTTCTTTTGGATGATTCTTGCAACTAATTTTGCAGACTCCCCAGTTTTTTACGTCTGCCCTCTGCTCGTCACCCCCTTCTTCCTCACCTTGCCTATGAGAGCACGCTTGAAGCACAGTGACCTCTCCTGCTTTGCCTCACAGCTCTCCTGCCCTGCCAGACACATGTGTAGCCCAGGAGGCCCCTGACTGAACCCTCCATGGCTCCTGTCACAGGTGATGTAGCAACTCCAGAAAAGCATCGGGACAGGCTGCCCCTCTGGCCCTTGACTCCCATTTGTTTCCAGCCCGCACCCTCTTCGGGCCTCTAACCAATGGGGTTTATCTATGAACAGTCAGCGCTGGCCAGGGAACAGTCTGCAGCGACCCCTTCTCACTGCCTCCAGCCAGGCTGCACCGGCCATCTTTGCCATTTCCTTGGTGACTTCCCGAGGTTTCTTGCAACTTTCAGTATCTCTAAACTTCTGGCCTCCCCCTTGCCCCCCATCCTTGTTGGCTGAGACTTGTCCTGTGGCCAGTGCCCCTGGGCAGGCCTTCTGGGGCTGGCCTTCTGAGTGGCACTGCCCTCGGTTTGGTGAAGGGGGTAGGTTCTTCATCTGTAAGAAAATGCTCCTCCTGCTTCACAGCCAATGCTAGTTCCTTTTGCACACTTTCCAGTGTGTTCTGTTAATTAGTGAAATTGTATTACAGAGAAAGAAAACACGTCTTCTAAAATCACAGGCTGTCAGAAACTGGACTGAAGGTAAGAGAATGGTGCATCCCAGAACTCCTGTGGAACCTGTGAGGGAGGTTAGCAGTCCCTCAAGGCCTCAGAATAGGGCTGTTTGGACATAATTTCCCTTTTATCTTTATTGTGTGTTTTTCCCAAGAAATAGGTCCCTGAGCCTGCTTTTTAGATGAGGTTTCATGCTGAACTTTTTTCTTCAAGCCTGTCAGAACCTGCTGCACAGAACCTCCACCCGGCTCACCTCAGCTGCATCCTACTTACTATGGTAGGATGCATAGGTAGGGCCCTCAAGGGTCGCCAACCTTCCTGGGGTGTGTCTCTTTTGCTCCAGTGAGATAGTCAGTCAACTTGGTGGGCTTACAGTTGTGTGAGAGACAGGCCTGGTCACTCTGTCAGATGAGCATGTTGCTGGAACTTGTACTCCACAGCAGAAGCAGCATTTCCCCCTTTATCTGCACAGACTGGGGCGTGTAGGCTGCAGAGTCACATATTGTCATATTGCTTGTGGCACAGTTTTCCATGGTTCTGTCTGGAACATGGGTTTTCTCACCGCTCTTGTTCTTAGGCTTGGGTCCTCATTAGGATGTCTGCCATCCCACGAGGCATCCCATGCCACTTCTGTCCTCTTCTCAACTCCTTTCAGCCTTATTTGTGTTCATTTCTTAGCAACTGCTGGTCCTGAGAGTCTTAGGACAGACAGATGAGCCATGGGACGGAGAGACAGTGCAGGCCTTCATCTCTGCACAGAGAAGAGAGCTCTTTCTTACCATCTGAAACCCAGAACCACCACACCCCCTCTCCCTACAACACACACACACACACACAGACACACAGACACACAGACACACACACACACAGAGCCAGTCCTCATCCTTCAGCCACCTCCTAGGGAGGAAAGCAGGGGCTCAAGCCTGGAATCCCGTGTGGTGCCATCTGCTCCCACGATAAACGCTCTGTCCTCCATGGGCTGAGCGCGCGCCTGCTGTCTCTCTGGTTGTTCTGCTGGGAGAGGAGGCCCAGCGCAGCTCTGCTAGGGTGCCACCACACAGTAGAAAACGAAAACTCACTTTGGGGAAACTGTCTCTTCAGAACTTGCTTTTGTCTCTGTTACCACTGTGCAGACTCATTCACTTTATTTTTTTAAAGTTTCTGGCCTGGGTGGAGAAACTGCTTTGCATCTAGTTCTATTTCTCTTGTCACCTGTTTCCTTTTCCCAAGGTCAGGCTGTTCCACTGACTCTGGCTGACCGAGGTCACCGCAGGTAGCACAAAGATCAAGACACAACAGCATACGGGCAAGACCCAGGGCTTGGAGCCGGCTAATTCCCACTTCCGATCTTGCCTCCACAAGACTTCCCCTGACACCCTGGGATAGCAGTAGAGGTTAGCAAGCCCACAAGCCAGGCTCGCTGCTCTTCATGCTCCCAGCCCAGCTCCTCTCCCAGCCTCCTGTTTAGCCATCACCCTTCAGAATCTAGGTGCCTCCCCCTCCTTCTCACCCTTTGCCCCTCCCCTGCATACACCACAGGGGAAAAACCAGACTAAGCAGAAACTGTTCTCTTTTACTTGCTCCCAAATTTATTTAATTTTTTAAAAATAATTTAAAAATAATTTTTCTTCTGTCATTCTCCAAAAACATTCCTGGAAATCTGAGTTTGTTGGACAAAGGGAATTTGCTGGAAAAGCTGACAGGAGAGTGGGATGTTCCTGGCTGCTGGAGTTCAGGGTCCACCTGAGCTTTTGGGTCAGCAGCCCAGCAGGGTGGAGTGTTCTTAGCGCCCATTCCAAGATGCCAGGCTGTCCCTCCGACACGGCTTTCAGCTATTCCTCCACCCTTGGAAAAGCATGGGGTGCCCACAATGGATGATTGAATCGTGAAAAGGTGGCCTAGCCACACTGGGGAGTATCATCCTGCCAGAAGGAAGGATGAGGTGCAGCCACTCACAGCAGAAGGGGGGCTGGGGCGCTGTATAGCGAGGTGAGTCAGAAAGACGAATGTGGGCACCTGTGTCCCACTTGTGTCTATGCGGGCGTCTCCCTTTCTCTTTTGCCCTTTCCTTTAGTGAACTCGCCATGTGCTGCTGGGGGGAGAAAGAACGACAAAGACAAACACCAGGCATTTACATAGCAGAAAATGTGACAAAGTGAAGTAGCAGGAGATACTGATAAATGAGGCGAGGTTTCTGAGGGGAAGTAGGAGAGGGTGGAGGAAGCAGGCGGTGCCAGAAGGGTGGCGGCGAAGGCAATTTCACAAAGTTAAATATGGCTGGCCTGGGGTGGAGCGGTGTCTCCACAGTCCCCAAGGAAAGGAACACAGAAAGCCACGGGTCTGTGATAAAAGTGCAAAATATACAGATTCAGAAAATAACACCAGCTTAGATCCTGGGCCAAAACTGAGACCAAGAAAGAAAAGAGGAAGGAGGGCCAGCCAGCCCATTTTTCTGGAGAGCTCATTTTTTTCTCCAGAGCTCAGCTAGACTGCATCCCAGACAGGATCCGTATGGAGGGAGGGACTGGGAAGGAAGGGGATTGCAGTGGAGAACAAGAGCTGGACTACAGGAAAACGGGGTGCCTGCTGAGTCTGGGTCTCCTCAGTCCCCACCTACCACCTCAAGGTCTTGCCAGCCTTAAGCTGGGCACTGCCCCACCCCGTGCCCTGCTGCACAGTTCCAGGAGGCACTATTCTCTACGTTGGACTGCTCCTTCATAGAGGAGCCCCTCTCTTGCTCTGTGTTCTCCTTCAGCTTTGCCCTGCCCTGCCTGCACAGGCCCCAGGCCCCGGTCAGCTTCCCCAACAGCCTGTGGAAGTCAGCTTGGAACCCAGAAGATGAGAAATAGTAGACCAGAGGGTCAACGCAGGAATTCAGCGAGCTGAGGAGCAGCACGTAGTTCCTCCACACCGGGCTTTGGCCCTGGATGTAGCCCACGATGTGGGAGATGTTGTAGGGCCCAAAAAGGACAATGAAGTTGATCAACGTGGCCGCTGCCAGCCCTGCAACCCTCTTCCGCCGGTGCTGGCTCATTCCCTGGTTGAGTATGAACACCAGGCGGCTGTAGCAGTAGATGGTGATGATCAGGGGCACCCCAAAAAGGACCAAGGCCATCTCCAGCCGGACGGGGAGAAGAATGGCCAGTTGTTTCGGCTGGAACTCCTGGTAGCAGGTCTTGTTTTCACTCTGGTTGTTGACGTTGTTCCCCAAGTACTCGGTGATGTAGACAATGCTGCAGTGGGCACCTGCCAGGAGCCAGCAGAGCACGCTGACCACGCCAGCCTGTCCGAGCCTGGGCCGGTTCATGTACCAGACCGGGTAGGCCACGCTCAAGAAGCGCTCCACGCTCACGGCGGCCAGGAAGAGGGAAGTGAGATAGATGGTGGTGAAGAAGAGGAAGCCGGATAAGGGGCAGAAGATGAAGGGCAGGAGCCAGAGCATGCCGTTGGCCGCCTCCACCATGCGGAAGGGCAGGAAGAACAGCAGGACCAAGTCCGAGATGGTCAGGTTGAGCAGAAGCACGTCCACAGCCACCGGGCGCTGCCGCAGCTTGCCCACGAAGATCAGCAGGGCCAGCAGGTTGAGGGGCAGCCCCACCATAAAGATGAACAGGTACACGGAGAAGTTGAGCCAGTGACTGCCAGGGAAGTCGAGGTTGCCCTGCCCGGTGTCCATGGTGACTGCCACTGGGGAGAGAGACGGCACTTGGTGGGTCCTCAAGCCACAGCATCTCCACTATCAACAGGAAACATGGTCACACCACCACTCCCTTGTCCCTTCAACCCACCTCTCGCTTTCCTGGGGTTCAGCCTGGATGTCAGATACTCTGCCCAAGAAAGCCAGAGTGTCCCAAGCGACTCTCTGCACTGCCCAGGGGTGCCATGCTCACCTACTCAGTGGAGAGTACAGATACTCTGCTGCCCAACACCTCCAGCTCCCCCAGCCCAACTGTGGGTACATGCTTATCTCGCAGAACTGATAAGGACCTAGCAGGGCCTGTGACATCACTCATTCTTCAGAACAGCAGAACAGAACCAGGGACAGAGCCACGCCAGTATGCAAAGTCAGGAGGAAATTGTCACTAGGGCGTGCCTTGCTCCACTGCATGGTACAGGTGGCCAGCGACCTCTTCCTCTCCCTCACCCTCCATTTGGATTCCTTCGGCAGGTCTAGGCTGGCACTCCTTTACCGCTCCGTGCGAGGGACAGAGTGTGATGAAGTGATGGTGTGGGGGCTAGAGGCCCAGGTTCATGACTGGCTCTGCTATTTGCTAGAAAGGAGATTTGGAGCAAGCGACACAGACTCCCCGTGCTCCTGCTTTCTCATCTCTATAGCGGGGATAATCCTGGCCCTCAATTCATGGGGTACAGTGTAGGCTAAAGCACCACCACTCAGGCTTTGACTGAGACTGGCACCATGCTGGGGGTCCTTCGCATGTTGATCCCTATCCACCTGGTCATAGCGATGGGGCAGCGAGGGCGCCCACACAGTGAGGCAGTAGACCTGTGATCCTGGGTGAACATTCTGCTTCTCCCCCTAATCATCATCAGGCCTGGAAATCCTTGTGCCGCTCTCAGTGGGGAAGTCATAGCTCCCAGCATAGTTCGGTAAATGTCACCTCCAGGTTCAAACCCAAGTTTTGTTCTGCACATGAGATTATTTATTTCTTAACCCCAGTATTTGCAGGGCACAGAAAGTAGCATCTGACAGCCGCTGGAATGGCCACAGACAGCACCTTCAGACAGCACTGCCATGGGGAAGGAGGCAGAGAAGCAGGAAGACTCGTGCATTGTGGCCACTTGGGAGAGCAGTTTGGCAGTTTAAGAAGATCAACATGAATTTAGCATGGGCCCACCCACGATAGGTATCTACTTAAGGCATTCACATAAAGACTGGCTCCTGAGCGGTCTTCATAGCGTCCATCATGATAGCCAGGAGTCCACACAGTGGACCATCAACCAGGGAGTGGACAAACCCCACGTGTGCCTTTCAACGTTTCCATTGGTGATCGCGAGGAATGCAGTGCCCAGGCACCTTGTGATATGGATGAGGCTCCAGAGCCCATGCTTACTCCGACTAGCCAGACCTCATGCATAACATGTTTCTTTGATACAAAATGTGCAGAAGAGACAGATGCATGAGATGGAAAGTAGGTCACTGATTGCCTGGGGGCAGGGCATGGAATTGATGAGCAAGAAGGGATCTGGTGGAGCTGATAAATTGCTCGGACAGCATTACAATGGTAGCTCAAAATACAGTAAAAATCTTTGAATGATATACTTAAAATGGGTGAACTTGATGAAATGTGCATCTTAGCTGCAATAAGTTGTCAAAGTCCATCAGTGAACCGCATAAATTTGCTTTCCTGCTGCATATATTTGGAGGGGAGACTTGCGGGGAAGGGCTTGCACAGTGGAGGACAAGACAGATCACTACGGCAGACAGAAGGGGGCTTACTGCAGGAATAACTGTGAGCAGAGGGAGCAGCAGGGGTCAGGTGTGACCTTTCGGGGGTCCTGGGTGAAGATTTGGGGCTCAGGGTATGCTGGGGTGGGCACCATGCAAAGCCCCACAGATCTCAGGAGGAACTAAATCTCTCTGAGGTGGGAGAGGTACAAATCACTGGAAGGAGCCACCTGACAGCTGCAGGTGCTGGGAGCAGTGGGAAAGGAGAGCCCTGGGGCCATGAGAAGACAGAGGGGCTGCCTGGACTAAAATCTGGGTTTTCAGCAATAAGAAAAGCAAGTAAGTCAATTAACGTATGAACAGACAAATCTGTTCATGATGATATCCAAGAGGCCAAAAGATATATGCAAAAAAAATAGTCTTCATGATGCCTAATAAGAGAGATGCAGGTTAAAACTATAGTAAGCCACTATCTCAGACTTGTGAAAAGGACACATATGAAAAAGAGCCCCAACAACAAGTGTTGGAGAGGATGCAGAGAAAGAGGAACCCTATAAACTATTGGTGGGAATGTGCATGGAAAACAATTTGGATTTACCTTTAAAAATTAAAGACAGAAATACCGTATAACTATGCAATAGCATTTGGGCTTACATCCACAGACTATGAAGCAATCAACAAAAACCCCATACATTCTACCATGTTGACAGCAGTATTATTTACAATAGGTAGGACATTGACACAGCTTAAATCTCTAGTGGACAAAAGGATCAAAAAGATGTGGTACACATGCTGGGCACAGTGACTTGTGCTTGTAAGCTTCAGTCTATGAAGCAGCTAGGGCTAGGGATCGCGGTTTGAGTCCTGCTCAGGGCAACCCTGCGAGATCTAGTCCCAAAAATAGCTGGGCATGGTGGCATGTGCCTGTAATCTCAGCTACCTGGGAAGCTGAGGCTGGGGATTGCTTGAGTCTGTGATATCACGGGCAACGGGAGCCTGTGGTTCCATGGGCAAAAATAACGAGCCCTAGTCCCAAAAAACAAAAACAAAAACATGTGGTACACACACACACCATGGGGAGATTATATAGTCCCAAGAAAGGATGAAGAGGAGCCATTTCCCACAAAATGGAGAGGATTTGAAAAAATCATGCACACCAAAACAAAGAATGATAAAAACAAATATTTGACATTCCTGTAACAGACAATTCAACAATGTCAAACACTTCAAAAACTACTGAACAGCAACAAACAACCTGAGGGCTCTGAGGTTCAGGAAAAAAGGGGAGAAGAAGACCCCAGGGAGTGGTGGGAGAAAAATGAAAAAATAAAGTTTGGAATAATTCATTAAAAAAAAACAAAAACACTTAAGGGCTGGGCATGGTGGCTCGTGACTGTAAGCTTCAGCCTATAAAGCAGCTGGGCCTAGGGATCACGGTTCGAGTCCTGACTGGGGCCTCTAGCGAGACCTAGTTCCAAAAAAATAGCTGGGCATGGTGGCATGCGCCTGTAATCCCAGTTACCTGGGAAGCTGAGGCTGGGGATTGCTTGAGTCTGTGGTACCCTGGGCAACGAGAGCCTGGGGTTCCATGGGCAAAAATAGCGAGACCTAGTCTCCAAAAAAAAAAAATAAATAAACCTTAAAAAAGATAAGGTAAACTGTCTTTGGAAAGCTATGAACACTCAGTCATTCATTGGCAAATATTTATTGAGCACCTACTGTGTGAGTAATTGTTGAGAACCCACTGTGTGAATATTTGTTGAGCCCCTACTGTGCGAATATTTGTTGAGGACCTACTGTGTCCAAGGCTCTCTTGTAGGTGCTGGAAACGTATCAGTAAAGAAAACAAAATCCCCTGCCTTTGTAGGCATTGAGCATGGAAAGAGAACCTTGTATATAAAAGCCATGCCAGCCAGCCAGGGAACAACTCCTCCTTGCGTCCCTTTATGCAACAGGACAGGGCACCTCCTGCATTAAAACCTCATCAGCATAGATGCCCAAGCTGACCTTCCCCAGCCCTCACAGCTTCAAGCCACCACCACTCACCTTCCCAAAATGGACCCCAAGAACAGCCATTAGCACTGTTCCAAATGCTTTCCAGATGTCTCCTGACCATTGGGGTCCCCTTGAAGGATCAGATCCCACATCTGCTTCATTAGAGCATTGAAGAGATTCAGGAGCCCTGCAAAAGGAAGACAATAACATTGTGGCTCCAGAACTACAGCAAATCATGCAGCACCTCCTTGCAAATCCAGGAGAAGTGCCCCCAAGAGGTAATGCAGTCCCCGTCCCCAGCACAGCTTGAGGAGTGGATGGTGTCTTAGTGAAAATCAGAATAGCATGTTCCTTGCCCTACACTGAAAAAACTGTGGCTTAGTGAGTAGGGCACAGGCAAGAATATAATGGGGGTTGGTCCCCACAGCCTGGCACCTTGCACAGTGCATAGCCTGCTCATGTGTCCAGCAGCCACACTGTACAGCAGGGATCATGTGAGGTGAAATGAGACACCGCGCAGCACTGTCAGGGTGATGGTCACGTAACTGGGATTCTGCATTTGCCAGTGGCTATTTCCGGTGTTGCCAGTGTTTTCTCTTAAGCCAAGGCAGCTTATCCTCCTGACTTCCCATTCACAGTTCTCATGCCGCCCCCAAGTGGCGTAGCTGTGTCCCCATCCCTCCCATCTCCTGTATCCAGAAAGCAAAATGTTCTTTCTAGGGCATGACCCTGGAGCAGCCTTCCCCAGCATGGATCCCTCTCAGCAGGGTGGTCCTTCCTCTAGCTTAGATGCACACTCCTCCCTCCTCTCCTCCCTCACAAGGAAAAGGCAGATACAGACACGAGGAGGACAGAGACGAGGGGTCACACAGGTGTGTGGGAGACACGCTTACCTTCCTCCTGTGCCCTGGTCTCCAGGTCTCCATTTCTCCCTCTTCCTGGAAGGCAGTCTTCTGCCAGGCTCAGTTCTTCCCCCAAGCAGCTCCTACAGTGGCTCCCCACGAGGCCGCCCTGTTGTTCCTTTGGAGCAACCTCCCGTGGGGGGCCTGGAGAAGTAGCCCCCAGCCCCTGGTCCCCAGCAGCCGCTACTACTTCTGAGATGTCCCCCCTTTTGTTTTTGGTGCACACACTGTACCCCGACTGGTGCCCCCTCCCAGGTAGCCAGTCACCAAGGGGTTGAGCACCACGCTCCAGGCAGCAGTAATGAGCCCCAGCTTCCTCCAACAGCTTTCCAAGTTGGGGTGCAGGAAGCCAGCCACGTTGGAGGCGTGGTAGGGCCCCAAGCAGAGCAGCAGCGTGAGCAGAGCGCCCCCGGCTACCCAGGCCGCCCTGAGCTTCCGCCGGTGGCTCAGACCTGAGCCGGCCAGCGCCCGGAGGCAGCCAACATAGCAGAAGGCTGTGATGGCCAGGGGCAGAAAGAAGAGCCCGATGGAGAGGCCGAGACGTGAAGGGCCAGCTGAGGCCGGGTCCCAGGCCTCCAGGCACACGAGGGAGCCGTTGACCTCCGTGTTGACGCCCAGGGAGTTGGTGGCATTGTCCTTCTGGCCTCCTGGGACCCTCAACCCGAAGACCAGCCCCAGGTGGCAGAGAACAAAGGCCCATATGGCCACACATACCCCCCAGGTGTAGCAGGGCCTCCGGATGGCTTGGTAACCCAAGGGGAAGGCGGCGCCCAGGTAGCGGCCGCAGCTCAGGGCAGCCAGGAAGCCCCCGCCCGCGTAGAGCGGGGCGAAGTGGACCAGAGCAAAGGCCGGGCAGAGCACGGCCGGCAGGGGCCAGGCTCCCTTGGCCAGGGCCTCCACCGCCTTTAGGGGCAGAGAGGTCGTCAGCAGCAGGTCCGAGCAGCTCAGGTGGAGGGCGTAGACCAGGCTGGGGGTGAGGCGGAGCCGGGCGTGGGACACGGCCCCCCGGATGGCCAGGGCATTGAGTGGGAAGCCCAGCACGAAGGCTGCCACATAGAGGGCAAAGGAGAGCTCCGGGGGCAGGTCCATGGGGCCTGCGGCCTCCCGGGCTCCTGAACACTCGGATCTCTGACCCAGGGTGGGCGGGGGGGGCACTGGAACCCCAGCTGGCTTCAGCCCTGCTTGGGTATGGGAGGCCATCTAGCATGACAGTCCAGGAGGTGAAGCGGAGGGCTCCACCAGGGAGCCATGGAGCCTGGGGCAGAAGCTGGCCTGCTGGCCCTCTCTCCTGGCCTCCCACCACAGCCCCTCTTCACACCAGGAAAGCCTGCAGGGGCGACAGGCCGTGTGCAGGTCCCGGAGTTGAAGGCCTTGGTTTCTGAGGTTGAGGAGAGGAGAGAAGGGTCAGAAGAGTTGGTGTTGTCCTTGAATTGGGAGGAAGATCCCACCCCTCCTCTTCCTCCCCAAAGCAAAGGAGCTGCCCCCCCTCCCAGTGGGGAGTCTGCCCGCCGGTTCAGGGAGGGGAGGTGGCAACTCCTCGCTGAGGACAAGAAGTGTGGGCTCTAGATAAGGTGGAGCTGGTGGCAAGGGACAGGCTAAGGGTGTCCCCAGGGGAGACCCAGGCCCCACCAGTGACACGGGCTCCACAGCCCAATTCAGGGGCACTAAGCAGGGGTCGGGGCCTGCATAATCATCGCTGGTGGAGAGAGGAGCCGCAGAAAGAGGACTCACCTCCAGAGCTGCCAGGTGTCTCTGCCAGGAGTCCCCCGAGGGTGAGGGAGGGTGCCCGGGATGGGCAGTGAGCCGGAAGGGTGAGCAGGGCGGGGTGGCAGGGCCATTAGCCTAGGGCACTAGCAGCCTGGGTGAGCAGCTAATCAGGCATCTCCAACTGCAGCTGAGGCCTGACTGGAAGTGAGGGTGCACCGTGGTGGTGGGACCCCAGGACAGGGGCGTGGTAGTGACGTGGCTCTTTTCTGGAGTGAGACATCTGTCACCAGCATTGTGAGGGAGCCAGGTGGGCACAACCAGAACATAACTTGAACACCCCTTATACCACCCCACACCCCATTACACACGTCCACACACACCCCTGTCCAGGCTTCCCCTGGGGGCTCCCCCACCTAGATGAGCTGGTGGGCAGCCCAGTCTCTGGCCTGGGCCGCAGCAGGGGCTCCAGCACTTTCCCTGCCCACATGGTCCCCGTTTGGGAACCCCAAAATAGTCATTCCAGGGTACAGCTTCTGCCCCCTGAGTCGTGGGCTCATTGTGTGAGGTGGGGTCCCTTCATTCTCCCTTCCTGAGAGAGGTCTCTCCCAGTTAGGGTTAGGGTTAGCATTAGGGAGGGAGCAGAGAGACATGGACAAGCCAGCACTGGTGGCACTGAAGTGTCCACCCGACCTGGCTCCAGGCTGCATGGGGACCTCCCTAGGATGCTCACTGGGACCCCGGGCAGGGCTTGCTCATGGGCAGGTGGCCAGTGACCCCAGCAGGGCACTCAGCTTCCTCCTTAGCCTCTGGGAATTTGGTTCCCTACTCCTGTCTGGGTCCTCTTGTCCCAGGAAGACCCAATGAAGAGCCTGGGCAAAGGCGGGACGGACGGAGCAGGGCTGGCAGAGGCAGGCTCCCAGGGCCAGGAAATAAATGGCCCCAGGCTGGCTCGGGATCCTGTCTCTGTGCTCGTGTCTCTCAGAGGGACATCACACCTATGGTGACTTCAGTTTTCTCCGGGCCACCAGGCTTCTTGACCCTCGCCAATTCCAAGTTCTGCAGGCAGTGTCTCGGGGCAGTATTCGCAGGAGGAGGGGGTGTCCCCACCTCCAAACCCCTTCCTTGGGGGTCCTTCTCACAGGGCTTCCGGCAGCTTCCCAACGACCCCCTTTTTCTACCTCAGTCACTAAACTGATTCTCCACAGCTTCCCTGCCAAGCCCCACACGCAGGGTCCGGACCTCCTTGGAAAGGGGAATCTGCTACCTGTCGTTTATGTTTGGTGTTTAGTCTTCGGGAAACACAGAAACTGCAGAACTGAGAGAAAGATACACACATTTTTACCTGCCCCAACAGGTGTTTGGGAGAAGAGCCAAGCTGGGAGTAGGAGACAAGGGTCTCCAGGTCTCTGCTGGCTCCTGTGGTGTAGCCTCCAGCAGCCTCCAAGCAGCACACTTCCTCAGCAGGCCTCCCTGATGCCTCCTTCCAGACAGCGGCGTTGTGGGCTGTCACTGGAATGTTAGTTAGAGAGGGGGGAGGCTCCTGTCTGCTTGTTCACTGCTCTCACACATGCATCGCAGGGGCTCGTGGGCCATGAGGTCTAGCCTGAGGGGAGGACTGCCTGGCCCGCAGCCCCTGACTTCAGCGCTCCCGGCCACCTGCTGTGCACGCCTCAGTGGTGGTTGTTGACAGTGGCATCTCTTGGTCAATTGATCCTGAAGTGGGTTTATGTCAGTGACTGGGCTAAGGGCAGGAAGGGAGGACACTCGCGTTGCCAGGGAGCCTCGCCATGGTCATGGGGCTCAGGGTGCCTTCAGCTCCTGTAAGGGGGGCCCTAAAACCCTTCAGGCACCCTAGATTAGAGATCCCTAAGATTAGAACTATGCCTTATCTTTTTTCTACCTCATCAAGCATTGGTAGCTGTTTGGATAACTCGATGAATGGCTGAAGGGCACTGGACCTCATTCTCAACACCCCCAGCCCCTGTCATTGTCCTGTAAGTAGAGTCTCCCCTTCCTTTTCTGTCCTCCCAAGAAATTACTAGGACTGAAGCACAATGATGGGACCTCCCCTCATTACAAAGGTCACCGGAAGTCATCTTCTCTCAGCATCTTATTGCCGACCAAGTGACCACATGCTCCTGCCCCCAAGGCGAATGGGCCTTAGGCCACTGCAGGAGCCGAGGGACATGTGGACAGACCAGACCCCAGCAGAGTAGAGAAGCAGGAAGAAGCTGACTGAGTAGTAATCAGAGGTCACACCCGGGGCCTGGCTGGCAGGGTGACGGAAAGACAGAAAAGCTGCGATTTCTCAAGGCAGCTGGCCTTCGAGAAACTGCCAGGTAGCTGTGGGTTGTGAAAGAACTTGACAGAAGCATTTTGGCAAATAGCTGTCATCAGCTTCCCCTTTTTACATACTTCAAGAGATGCAAAGCAGATGGGAATTTTGTTTCGGGGGGACTTTCAGCTGTGATGTCAGATTTCTTGTAGAGTGATCCCAGCACACATAAGTTCACATCCCACTTCCTATCCTGAGCCACCTGCATGGTTGGTGGTGGCATCTCTGTCACAGACAAAGAAACTGAAGCCTAGAGGGGCAGGTGGAAGTTGCTCAGCATCACTGCTGAGTGGCCAGAGGAGCGGAAGACTCAGGGCTCAGATGCCGGCTTGCCAGCGTCTGCGCACTCTGCCTCCAGCCAGGCACCTCGGACTTGCTCATAGGGTCAGGAAGTTACCAGAAGTCCTGGTTTTTCCCCCTAGCCCCTGGCATCTTCCCCCACTCCCTGTCCTCACGCAGATGCCACAGTCTAGAACTGGTTTGCTGGTTCTTTGCAGTGGTGCCTGAACCACATTTATTGAGCTGTTGTGTTTGTCACATGCTTGTCCACACTCTCAGATCACAGGGGCTGCTGCCACAGCCAGTCCTCCTGAGGAGACCCCATTGAAGAGGCCTCTCTGGCCCGCAGAGACACCAGCACTGGGCAGTGCATCTTTCTGCCTCATTTCTGTTCCCTTCTCTGGCCTTGGCCCCAGAGGCGGAGGCTTGGCAAATGAGTAGTGAGTGGGTATAACAGTACAGTCAGTTGGGGGGCCCCAGGGGTGGGGGAGAGATAAAAAGCCACAGGTTGACCCCAGCAGCACAGGTTGACCTCAGCCAGCTGGGGGCAGAGCTGGAGGGTAGAGGGTAGTGGCAGGTGGCTGGGGAGGGGCCGGCAGACCCACACGGCACAGGGCAGGTGTTTAGAGTTTCAGGGATGGGGGAGAGTGGGAAATGTGAAGGGGGAGGCCTTCTGGATGTGGGAGTCACCGGTGTGGAGAAGGAAGTCTGACTCTGGGCCGGTTCCCAAGTGCTGTGCAAGACGGGGCTTGGGGACTGCTCATGGGTGAGAGTTGGGGGCAGCACAGCGGTGGGGCAGCAGGGGCTGAGACAGCTCAGGGCCACCGGGCTTCAGCCCTGGCACCTCCAGTCCAGAGTGCTTTGCGTCATCATTGCTTGAGGGTCACATAATCCACGCTTTCCCGGGCCGGAGTCCTCTCCCCGACCCCAAAGTGAACCAGTTCCGAGTAGTGGATCCCCTCATCTTCTGGAGCATCTGGAGACACATTCTCATAGTCGCCCTGAAACAGTCGCTGTGGTCAGCTTGACCTCGAGGTCACAGCCCTCCACCATCTGCTTTCCTGCTACAGCAATCCTTGGTCTGCCTGGGGTCCTGCAGCCTGCACAGTGGTTTCCCCATCCCAAGCTGACTGCAGTCAGCCTCTCAGATGGGAGAGTGCCTGGCTCTACCTGCACTGTGCCTGAGCACCCTCCTCACGACCCTTGCAGCTGAGGCCAGGGCCCTTCCCTCCCTTGCCCAGCCCTACCCTCTTACCACTGGACGCTTCTGCACCACAGAGTAAGTGACCGTGTCCTCCCAGCCTGGGGAGGGCCCCTGCGACTCTGAGGCCTCTGCATTTCTGAGAGAGAGAGAGAGGGTAGACAGATGATCACAAAGTCCTCACCACAAACTCTTCCAACTCACCTACACCCCAGGAGCACCCCAACCTCTCCACACCCATGTATTCTGTCTGATGTGCACAGGAGGGGTTCATGCATCAGGTAAGTAAATGTGTGTGACCCACGAAGTCTTCACTTTGGCGATAGGGATGGGCTCTGGGTGGCTCCCTGCTAGCTTGTAGGGACACGCCCAACCCCCAAGACCACCCCATAGCCAGAGGTTTGTTGTAAAGCTAGGGTGAGGTAAGCACTCATGGCAGACCCCAGCACATGGGGGGGAGGTGCATGATACCAGCTCTTCCACAGCCCTCCCAGGAGTGTGGGCATCACCACCCCGGTACCCTCAGTACCCAGTCCTTGGTGTGTCAGGAAAGTGCAAGACAGCATAGCTGATGGCCTCTTCCATCACAGGGTTGTAACAGCCCAGAGAATGGGGGCTTTCGTCGAGGGGGGCCCTTCTAACCTGGGAGAGACACAAGCCTTCTGTCTTCACCAGCCTCGTTTCCGCCCCTGGGCTGGGCTGCTGATCCCCAGGTCCCCCTGGGCCTGACCCCCCAGGTTCCACTGGGATCTCTTAATCACCACTCTTTGTTCCCACTTGATTCAAGGGCTGCCTGCTGCCCCCCCCCTTTTTTTTTTGAGACTAGGTCTCACTATTTTTGCCCGTGGAACCGCAGGCTCTCATTGCCCGGGGTGCCACAGACTCAAGCAATCCCTAGCCTCAGCTAGGGATTACAGGCATGCGCCACCATGCCCAGCTGTGTTTTTGGAACTAGAACTCACTACGTGCCCCTAGCAGGACTCGAACCGCGATCCCTAGCCCCGGCCGCTTCATAGGCTGAAGCTTACAGGCACGAGCCACCGTGCCCGGCTGCTGCCCCCTTTCTCCCATCTTACCTTCTTATTCCTTACAAAGAAGCTCTGTGCACTGGCATTTGCCTGAATCCCCTGCTGGCTCTGAATCCTCTTCCGTCTAAGAAATGAAGACCCACGGGCTCAGGAAGGGATCAAGGATGGAACACAGGACCCCGTGGGAGGAGCCTATGGAGTCTACAGATCACCCCTGGAATTGGAAGGGAGAGTAAAGAGTGGGTGGTGGGTAGCTTACCTCCTCTGCACCTTCACACCCCATATCACCAAGATGACAGCTACCAGGCAGAGTCCCACTCCCAAGATGACACGTCTGCTGATGGTTTCTGGGCTATCTGAGGGAGAAAGAAGTGACCGTCAGCAGACAGCTCAGCATCCATCTGACAGCTGCAGTGCTGGCCTGTACTGCCCGCCTGAAAGGTGAAGGCCTCTCTGCACGCCACCGTCCTGTCGGGGGACTCTACACAGGGCTGTGACCCTGGACCTCTGGTGAGGAGGAGAAGGCAAGCTTCTTCTCACCCAAGGCTCCTGGTTTGTGACCCACATGGGCATATACAGAGCATATAACCCTCACAAGCAGGGGCCTGCCCCAGACCCGGTCATTCCTAGGGAAGTTTCTCTGCAGCTCGTCTTGCAAGTTGCCCAAACCAAGAGACACACTGGTTTGAAGCAGGCGCTGGGGTGGCTCAGGCTTATAACTTCTGGGCACAGAGTACAACGGCCCTAAGACGAGAGGCAGGGGACCCCAGCAGCTGCAAGGTGGAGACCAGGAACATGTGTTTATATGTCAAGCTCCACCTCCAAAAGGAGGCACCTCCAGGTGCCTCCCTTAACATCTGGCTTTGCATGAGAGGAACCTCTCAATTTAGAGCTAGGATGCCAACCCTTCATCTGAATGAATAAATAAAACATCTCCTGATGTTTCCAGATTCTTCAGACCCCTATGTAGGCATGTGCATAGGCCAGCTCCACGTGTGATAATTACAGAGGAAGAAGAGCAAGTCCAGGGAGGAGCAAGCCCTCCTGCCAGTGCACAGCCCAGAAGGCTGTGCAGCCATGTGCCTTGCCCTTCCCAGTAAGTCTGTAAGAAGACAGACCAACAAGGCCTCAAGGGAAGGGGCATTGCTCTCAGGGGTCATTAAAGGAGGGTGTCTGTCTTGCCAGAATTTACACGTTCCTACTGTTTCTCTCTTGCCACGTGCTTGTATCATGTTTCTTAAAAACCACGAAGATCTCAAAAGAGAAAAAAAAAAAAGCAAAACAAGCAGCTTATGTGGGAATGTCAACCAACCAAGCCACTCTGGAAAGCTGTGTGGAGGAGCCTCAAAACACTAAAAATGGATCTACCGTATGATCCATAGAGTCCATTCCTGCGGATCTACCCAAAGGACACAAAAACACTAATTTGAAATGAAACCTGGACTCTTATGTGCTCTGCAGCACTAGTTACAGTAGCTGCAGACAGCCTTCAGGCCCAGAACAAACGAGTAGGTCAAGAAGATGTGGTACAGATACACAACGGAACACTCCTCAAGGGTCAGAAAACATAAACGTAATGCCATTTGCAGCAATGTGGGCGGAGCTGGAAGGGATGATGCTAGGTGAAATAAGTCAGAAGGAAAAAGAAAAAACATCAGATGGTCTTACTTCTAGGGGGAACATAGGGAAGCCAAACAAAGGATGAGGAAGAAAGACAAAACGTGCAGGCAAACTATAGATCTGGAGCCACAGCAAGGGAGAGGGAGGCAGAGGGTCAAATGGGGGCGGGGAGAGCACAAGGGACTACGGTGAATGTCACTGCTGATACAGGGCTGGGAGATTCACGAGGACTAAACTTGAGGGGAAACATTGATTATTGTACAGAAATGAGAAAAGGTGCAAGAAAATTTTTTAAAAATTAGTTAAAAATAGGCTGGGCACGGTGGCTCGTGCTTGTAAGCTTCAGCCTATGAAGCGGCTGGGGCTAGGGATCGCGGTTCGAGTCCCGCCTGGGGTCGTAGCGAGACCTAGTTCCAAAAAAGAAATAGCTGGGCGTGGTGGTGCGCGCCTGTATTCCCAGCTACCTGGGAAGCTGAGGTTGGGGATTGCTTGAGTCTGTGGTACCCTGGGCAACAAGAGCCTGCGGTTCCACAGGCAAAAATAGCAAGACCTAGTCTCAAAAAAAAAAAAAAAAAAAAAAAGTAGCTAATAAAAGGTGAGTCAGAAAGAGGAGATGCTGAGCTGGACCGGGGGGAGGGGGCAGCTCTGTGGGCAGGGCATAGGGAGAGCATGAAGGGCAGGGGAGGGGCCAGGGGCTCTGGACCACACAGCTTGGGGCCCAGGTCAAGGGCTGCAGGGGTAGCTGGGCCAGAGAAGGCGAAGGCAGGGCTCTTACAGTAAACCGTCAGGATGCTGGAGGGCGACTTGCCCTCACCCAGCTTGTTGGTCCCCTGGCACCAGTAGGCTCCCGAGTGCTGGACATCCACAGGCTCCAGTCTCAGCGTCTGATCAGAATGCTGGAGCTTCTCGTTGTTCCAGTTGAACCAGGCATAACTAGAGACTGGAGGGTTGGCATCACTCTCACACGTCAGGACGGCCTTCTTCCCCTCGACCACTCTGTCCTCTGGGCTGATGGACACACGCAGGTTCCGAGGAGCATCTGGAAGAAGCAGTGAAATCAGGACCTGATTGCCAGCTCCCTGCCTGCCCAGCCCAGCCCAAGCACTGTCTCTTACACTCCACTTGGAGCTCCAGGGCCTGAGAGAGGGTTGCTCCCACGGAGTTGTTGACCAGGCAGCGGTAACTTCCAGCATCTTCTGGAGTGATGGAGTCAAAGTTTAGTTGTCTTCCTTCATTCAGAGGCATCCCATTTTTCTTCCAGAAGAAGTGGTGGGCTGGGGGACGACTACTTGCGAAGACACAGTTCAGGGATACCCGTTGCCTGGAGTGAACCTTAAAACCTGAAGTACTCTTGACCTCTACACCTCTGGGGGCATCTGGAAAGCAAAGGCCTCAGGCTGCACCAAACTGAAGCACACAACAATGGACAGAAGGGAAAGAGGGGAGGGAAGGGAGGGAGGGGGAAAATCCCTGGGATTGCAAAGATGTGAAATTTACATATAAATTTAAAAAATAAATTAAAAAAAAAAAAGAAACATCTGCCATAAGAAAAAAAAAAGGCCTCAGGCTGACCTCTCGGGTCCCTGTCCCAGCCCCTGTCACCAGGACTCAGTCTCCCTTTGGCTCTGAGGCCTGAAGACCCTGGTGCAGAATTCTGACTCCTGGCCTTAGAGACACCCTCCCCTTACCCACCCACCAGGCTTCTCCCAGAGCCCCTGCAGGCCACTCACACTGGACATCTAGCTGGGTGAGGGGCCCCCATGAGCACCACTTGTTACAGGCTGCGCAGGCCACAGGGCTGGCATCCCAGGCAACATTCTGAATACTCAGCTCCGGGGACTCTGATCGCATCTGGGAAACCCCGAGGTTCCATTCATATTGGGTAGCTTTGGGGTTACTGGAATTATGGTGGCAGGACAGGGTCACATTGTCGCCTTCTCGAATCTGTGCGGGGTTTTTAATCACCAGAGTTACCTCCTTGGGTGGATCTGGAAGAAAGAGAAATAAGACCTTTTCCTTCCCACCTCCTCCTTCTCTCTATCTGCCCCCAATTCACGCAGGCCCTAGGTGAACCGGAAACAGGTGTGTGCTGGGAGCTGGCTTCTGTGTG
Source organism: Uropsilus gracilis (assembly GCA_004024945.1). NCBI lineage: Eukaryota > Metazoa > Chordata > Mammalia > Eulipotyphla > Talpidae > Uropsilus > Uropsilus gracilis. Next base: position 9,410 of record PVHY01004343.1, on the reverse strand, counting down.
GGTATGGAAACCCAGCTCTGGCCCTCTGGCCTGCTGTGGTTTGGGGCAAGATGGTGCAGCAGCCTTGGGCAGACCAGAGCCTCTCTCCTCTGGGGGTGCAGATCCAGGTCGCCCAGCAAGCGTGGAAAGACAACAACCTCCAGCACTGGAGCCAGACTACCAGCAACTGGGCCCCAGACCCCAGACCCCACTACTGGGGCTGTGGGCTGCAGGTTTCAGTTTATTCATCTTCAAGAGGGGGGTCTTAAGAGCCCCTGACCTCACAGGGTTGAGGCCATGAGGTTATGCTTTCAGAACAGATGCAAGGTGCAGCCAGCCCTCGGGGAACTTTCCTGCCTCACTCTCCCACGTGAGCTGTCACCACGGTCAGGACTGGGCCGCCCGCCGTAGCCCAGCCGTTGACTCTCCAGGAGCCAAAGATCGGGTCTCACTGCGGAGTGTGACTCTGTGACAAAACCCAGTGTGTTAAATGGCGTCTGACAGTGGATGGCAACGGACACCTCCTGCCCCAGTTCTGGAAAACTCCAGGACCCCATATGGGACTCCACCGCTGGCTCGGGACACCTAGTCCCGGTGTCTTCACAGGACCCTGTCATCTTGCACTTCTTTCATTCAACAAACATCGATCTGAGCTCCTGCCAGGAGCCAGGCCAAAGCCTGGAGCTCAGAATGCAACCGACACCAAAACCCTCCCTGAAAGCTGGCCTGTCGGGGGACTGGGCTTCTGTCTGTGTTGCATTCCAGCACCCAAGGGCCACCTGTCCCTCCTCCTCCCGCCACATCTACCTTCTTCTGCCGGAGGCTCTGTAGCCACTCACATTGGACGTCCAGTTCAGCTTCCTGGCCAACTTGGCCACGACCGAGACGATTTTCTGCCAAGCAGGCGTACTTCCCAGCATGCCCAAGAAGGGCGCCTGGGATCTGGAAGGCCTCGGTGGTCTCCGACATCTCAAGATTATTGTGATACCAGGTATGTTTTGTTGGAGGGGGGTTGGCTCGTGATAGACAAGTCAGAGTGACTAGCGCTCCCTCTCTAGCTGGTGAGGGTTCGATTTTAACCCGGGAAGGTTCTGGAGCATCTGGAAGAAGGGGCAGCAGCAGGGATGGGGGAAGTGAGGAGGGGCTCGCTGTCCACCTCTCCTAAGCATTGCACCCCATCCCCAGCTGCTCCCGCCCCAGCTCCCAGGAGGCTCACAGTGCACCTGCAGGTTCACTTCCTTCGACCTTCCTGGGCCTAACTCATTTATGGCCTCGCACTGGTACCTCCCACTCATGGCCTTGGTCACGGTGGGCAGTGTGAGCGTCGGCTGCCCCAGCGAGACCCCATCCTTGAGCCAGAATAGGGTGTAGTTCTGTGGATTGCTGCTGAGGACCTGGCACGTCATGGTCACCGACTGCCCTTCGGTCACGATGGCATCTTGGGGACTGACCTCGATCTTCAGCTGTGGTTTGTCTGGAGGAGCGGAGGGACAGTGGGAAGGAGACAGAGGATGCACGGTGACTCGAACTGTCAGGGCTTTTATTCTGCTTGAGCTGCAGCCACCAGGGTGGGCATGCGTGGATTGTCACCTTGTCAGCAAGGCTGGCCTGGTCCCAGCCTCCTGATTGGTCTCCCTGCTGTTCCCCACCCCAGTCCTGCAGGGCTGGCCTCCACCAGCAGTGTTCCTCTTGAGGCTGAGAGGACTTTCGCTGTCAGGCTTGATACCATACAGTCGATTCCATGCTCAGGAAGGCACCCCAGGTCCGAGAGCCCGCCATAGCTCGGCTTTCCTATCCTCGGGGCGGTGCCTCTGGAGCTAAGGCCCCTGCTTATAGTAGACACACCAGCTTCCTGCCTCAGGCCTTTATCCTTCTCCTGCCTGTGTCCAGTCCCTGGAACTGTCTTGCAAATATCTGCCCTGCCCAATCCCTCACTTCCCTCAGCTCAAGGTCACTTCCTGAGAGACCTCTCCCTCGCTCCCTCCAAGCCCTGCTTTATCGTCCCTCCACACACTCCTCACTCACTACCTCCACGACGTTCTGTTTCTCTACTGACCTGTTTAATTGTGTCTCCACCACTGCTGTGCTGGGTCCAAGTGGCCCAGAACTTTGCTGCTCAGTCTCCACAGACCTAATCAGCCTGGTGTCTAGCAAGCTCATTACTAGTCTCTACTGAATGAATGTATGAGGCACCAAAAATATGCCCCCTCCCAGATTCTCCTCACCCCTCTCAGGGAAAACAGCAACAAAACCTGTAATCACGTTGCGGCTCGAGGGCCAATGGCGTGACCTGGTTCCGTTGGGACAAAGCAGATCCTGCCATACCGGTTCACCACAGGCTGGTGGAGGCGGCCTGGGTCAATCCCAGCACTCCTGGCTGCAGGACCTCACAGCCCATGCACCCCTGTGTCGGCTCCTGTCACCCTCCTGCCATTGAGGAAGCGGGTAACACTGCCCAAGGAGCAGTGGGGAGACTCACGCTTCACGTTCAGTTGCACCGTTTTCTCCGAGAGCGGCTGCTCCTCGTTGGGGTGCCGAAGCGAGCAGGTCAGGTTCTGGCCATGGTGTGTCCACAGAGGCTTGAACTGGAGCGTGCTTTGGGTCAGCACACTCTTGGTGTCCATGGTGATTGAAGTGACCACAGTGCCCTCCAGGGACCAGTGCAGTTGTATCGGGTATCCGTAGCAGGCGAAATTCAGCGAGCAGGTCAGAGTGACTTCCTCGAACTCCTGGATATCGTCAGGGAGCTGGATGTAAGGTGGGGGAGCTGTTTCTACAAAAGAGTAGGGGCTGCTGGAGGCCTGGGCCCAGCCCTTTGGCCCTCTCCCCTTCACCCCCACCCAAATCACCCTCGGGAGTCCCAGCTAGTCCATCCCATCTCTCTCCAGCCTGCTCCTCTCTGGAGCGCTTCCTGGTCAGCAGAGACACCCCAATGTCTCTGAATGCTGGGCTGCCTTTACAGTTGTTTTAGACTTATTTTTCTCACTCCCAGATGTTTGTTTTTGCTCGCTCTCCCTAACACCCAGCAGAATTTCACCAGTTGAGTTCAACATGCATTTCTTTTTTTTTTTTTTTTTTTTGAGACTAGGTTTTGCTATTTTTGCCTGTGGAACCACAGGCTCTCATTGCCCGGGGTACCACAGACTCAAGCAATCCTCAGCCTCAGCTTCCCAGGTAGCTAGGATGACAGGCGTGTGCCACCACACCCAGTTATTTTTTTTTGGAACTAGGTCTCGCTACGGGCCCCAGGCGGGACTCGAACCGCGATCCCTAGCCCCGGCCGCTTCATAGGCTGAAGCTTACAGGCAGGAGCCACCGTGCCCGGCCTCAACATGCATTTCTAAGCTTGGGAGGCAAACTTTTTGTTTAATGGCCTTGATGGTGGAGACAACAGACAAAGAAACCAGGGAGGGGGCTCCTTTAGTAGGATGGGCCTGCATGCTGCCCGAGGCTGAGCCCCCTCAAACTGCAATGTCTGGAGTTGCAGCTCTTTCCCTTAACAAAGCTTCACGGAACTACCTGGCAAGGACGGCGGCAGAGGCCGTGGAGCAGAGAGGTCTTACCTCTGCTTGAGCCACCGCTGTGTGGTGCCCCCACCCCAACCACGAGGGGTTCGGAGCAATGCAGCACTAACATGCTGAGAAACGCCACTAAAAATACTCCAGATCTCGACCTTCTCTTGGAAAAAAAAACAGGCAGCCCAGGTCCCTGATTCCAGAAGGGGCAGGCGCTGAGTGGCAAGGGGGATACTTAACAGGGAGGCGGGACAAGCATCGCATCCCAGCCCCACTGCCACAACCCTGGGTATTGTGGGCCCATCACTTGCTGCCCCGCCAGGACGCACACCCCCCCCCAGCCTGGCCTCTGCAGGCTACAGGGTGCGGGCCCCAGTCCAGAGTCCACTCCCCGGTCCCTCGGCCTGTGCCGAGGCAGAGGATGCTCCCCAAGGCCTTACTGGACACATTGAGATGCAGTTTATGTAGCCACTTGTCCCCCTCGGTGACCATCCTCAGCCCCAGGAGACCACTGTGCCAGGCCTCCACGGGCTGGATGCGGAAAGTGCAGTTGTTCTTGATGTTTCCCAGGAACTGCGCATCCCCCTTTAGAAGACGAAGCCTCGAGGACCCCTTGCTCTCAGGGGCGACACCCCCCTTATAGAGGATGTTCCCTGTGTACTCCTTGTTGGCGTCATCATAGGAGACATTTTGATACAGGGTCAGGTTCGTCAGCGTCTTCCCGCTCCCGGAGATGACGAAGCTGCAGGGGATCCAGACGCAGGCCCCCTCCCAGGTGTAGAGGACTTCTGGGCATTTGACGTCCCACTGGCTCTGGTACCACTGGTCTGAGAAAGCCAAGTATTCTGGAATGCAGTGGTCAGAACGCATTACTGAGGGGCCTGGGTGCTTGCAGAGGAATGAAACACCCTCCTGAAGGAAGACAGAGGGAAGGAGAGGGCGAGGCGCAGAGAGGCAGGCACACGCATGCATGCTCCGCCTGGCCTGCACCCCATGTTTCCCGGCCCCAGCTCCCCGGCCACCCCAGCCGAGCCCCGGCAAGGCCACTTCCGTCCTTACCCAGCAACAGCAGCAGCAGCAGCAAGGGCCCAAGGAGAAGCATGGTGCCAAACAGGCAGGCCCTGAGCCGGAGAGATTCGTTTTGAGGCACCAGACAGCTGATTTCTTCCAGGCACGCTCTGTGCTGACCCACTGAGCTCAACCCTTGTCCCCAATCCTCGGAGGACCATTTGGGTGACAGGGCAGGTGGGGAGACAGGACGCTGGGTGCTCACTGCTCTTCTCTGAGTGGGCACCTCTGTTATCAGCCCAAGAGCCTGTAGGGCAGCCGCATTCCTCCCTGCACCCCACTACCCACCCTCCCACCATCGTCCAAGCTTCCTGCCCACCTGTCAAGCTGAGAGGTATCAGACTAGTGAGCACCTTGCACACCAGACCCTGGGTAACATGGAGCTTGCCTGGGGCAGTGAGGGAAGGGCCTGCCTAGGGGAGAAATGTGGTCAGTCTTGACCTCGGTTTGTTTATTTGTTTGTTTTCGAGACTAGGTTTCACTGTTTTTGCTTGTGGAACTGCAGGCTCTCGTTGCCTGGGGTACCATAGATTCAAGCAATCTCCAACCTCAGCTTCCCCGGTAGCTAGGATTACAGGTGCGTGCCACCATGCCCAGCTATGTTTTTGGAACTAGGTCTCGCTACGGGCCCCAGGCAGGACTCAAACCGTGATCCCTAGCCCCGGCCGCTTCATAGGCTGAAGCTTACAGGCATGAGCCACTGTGCCCAGCCTTGACCTCGGTTTTCAAAGCCAAGGAAAAATAAGTCTAAACTTGCAGGCACAGTGGACCGTGCCTGTAAGCTTCAACCTATGAAGTGGCTGGGGCTAAGGATTGAGGTTCGAGTCCTGCTCGGGGCAACACAGTGCTACCTAGTCCCCAAAAAATAGCTGGGTGTGGTGGTGCGTGCCTGTAATCCCAGCTAACTGGGAAGCTGAGGCTAGGGATTGCTTGAGTCCGTGGTACCCCGGGCAACATGAGCCTGCGGTTCCATGGACAAAAATAGTGAGAACTAGTCTTAAAAAAAAAAAGAAAAAAACAGAAAAATAAGTCTAAAACTAATGATAGAGGTCATGCCCAGAGAGAACTAGAGGGGCCTGCAAGGACTCAGCCTCCTGAGTCCAAGGGGTCCACTCAGGTGCATGCAGGGCTGGCGAGGGCAGTAAGGTAGCCAGGCAAGGACAAAGGCCAATGCCTTGTGGAAGGCCTTTAGGTTGCAACCGGTCACTACCCGGCGGTAACACGGGTCAGCACTGCCTGGCCTTCCTCTGTTCAGAAAGAGGCACCAGCCAGATTTTTACATGCAATGTCTTGCTTTAAAAATCAAACACAAGCTAGGCATGGTGGCGCACGCCTGTAAACCCAGCTACCTGGGAAGCTGAGGCTGGGGATTGCTTGAGTCTGTGGTACCCCGGGCAACATGAGCCTGCGGTTTCATGGGCAAAAATAGCGAGACTAGTCTTGAATGAATGAATGAATGAATGAATGAATGAATGAATGAATGAATGAATGAATGAATGAATGAATGAATGAATGAAATTAAATAAATAAGTAAATAAAAAGCAAATGTAGTGTTGGTCAGACAAAACCGATGTGTGGATGAGAGGCAGTTAAGGGCCATCAATTTGCAACAGTTCTCTGGCTGCTCCACTGCAGCAAGCTGGCCTGCCCACCTACTAGACTTCTACATCAAGTCTCATTTACATAGAGTTAAATTTAAGTCCCTATTTGCATGACTGTTCCCTCTTGGCCTGTCCCTGGGGAGCTGGCAGGATGTGCCCACAGAGTGTGTCTCCTATCTCAGCACGGTCAGTTCCTCCCCTGCCACCCACCCTGCCCACATTCCCAGGCACCACCTCCCCCAGCCCCACCCCTCTCCTGCCCCCCGCCCCCTCCAGCTGTTTATCACCTCCTGCAAAGGCTGTGGGTGTCCCGCCCCCCGTGTAGGGAAGGGGTCAGTCACCAGAGGCAGCTGTGCTGGCCCTGCTGGTGCTGGAGGAGGGGGGCAGTGTCTGCACCAGGTGACTCACTGGGGTGACTCTTCAGGCAGGCCTGCAGGAACTGAGACTGTTGTATGCTCCAAAAGTCTTCTCGAGGTCACATTCGTTTTAGAAAAGCTGGGTTTGCAAAAATGAAAGGTGAAACTGTAAGGTTGGAAAGGAGTCGCCTTTTCGGTATACAGCTCCTTCTTCAAACCTGACAGAAGGTTTACTGCAGGGCTCCTCAAACCCATCCACCAAACGTCTCCAAACCCTGGGACCATAGCCCTGTACCTCACCCAAGCGGCAGCCTTGATATCTGCTTCATGCTTGCAACTCAGGGCTTGCCAGGGCTACAGGGTCCATGTGCTGAGGGACACTTTCTGGGCCTCCTCTGGGTTAGATTTTGCTCCCCGTAGCAAAGAGCAGTCCCCAGTAGCTGGGCCTTCATGCCCCCTCTGCCAGCGGTTGCCAGTACACCTCATTAGGGACTGGTTCGAGAATGCCAGGGGGCACAGGAGAGGAGGGCTTGTCAGGACAGGGCTGCATGTTCACCCCAAGGAGCCCCAGTACCTGGGGTAAGATGTGGGCCTGCTGGCTTGGAAATGGAGTCAGGCTGGGGCACAGGGGCTGGGCCTGTCAGCATGAGGCCCAAAGGCCATACTCTCAAGACTGGGGTTGCTCCAAATAGGCAGAACCTCAGCACTGGCCTCCCTAGGCCCCTCTGCCCTCTTAGGCACCCACAGACCCACCCTACTCTCAGAAGACTCTCCAGGCTGGGCGAGCATAGGAAGGATGCTCAGAGATGGGACCCCATAGCCTACGGCCACACAGGCAAGAAAGAGAGGGCTGCTGCACTTCCCAAGCCCCAGATCAATGCCCGCCCCCCGGCAGCCCCTCCATACTCCTTACATTTCATTCGAAAGGAGACAAAATCGTTTTTTACCTGTTTTCTCATGTCTTCTCTCTTCGGTGGCCCTGGCAGCATCTGAGAGTGAAAGGGGAAGCACGCTGAAGTCTTGGTGACTGACTTTTATCTTGTTTGGCCACACCCCCTGCCTCTGGGACCCTGAGGACCTCCAAGAGACCTGAGGACCTGGGTGTGAGAAGAAGGGGTGCAGGCTGGAAGCCAGGTCAGAAGGAACGTGAGGATGGTCAGGCTTTGTCTCGGGCTAGAATGTGTATTATCAGATGTGTTTCAGAGCTGGCTCTGCCACAGCAACCCCCCACCAGCCCTCAGGAAACGCCAACACTCAAACCCAGCAGATGGGAACTATGAGCCTGCTGAAAATCGCACAGGTCAACTTGGAAATATTTGCACTTGAGTAACACTCCAGCGATTCACGGTCCTGTCAGTTTCCCTCACAGGTTCCAGGGTCCCGGACCTACCAGATACGGGGGCTCCCAAAGGCCCCAGGGTCATGAGAAGAGCCTCTGGATGAGGAATGAGGGAGACAATTGTCTGCACTCGAAGGGGTGATTCTTGAGACTAAAGCAGCCTTCTTGATGAGGCTTGGAGTCTGTGAGAGCTGAAAGCCAGAACCAGCCTTCCCCCCAAAAACAAAATCTAGGCTGCCCTGGGAAGGGCGGGCTTCTGTGCCAATAGCTACAGTAAAAATGTTGCAGGCCTGGTCTCATTGGGCAGACTTGGGTGACCCCTTATCAGATCACATGGACCTGAATCACTGAGCGTGTGTGTGTTGGAGGGCGGGGGGGGGGCTTACCCTCCAGAATCACATGAGTGTGGGGGGTTCCCCAAAGGAAAATGGCGCTGTCTCCAGAATAGGGAGATGTGCGTGTCCAATAGGAAAAAACAAGGCACCCCTTTGCCATGGCAGGAAGCAGGGCCCCAGGCTGGAGCAGGAGGCTGGGTCCCAGGTTCCCCTCTCAGGACTTGTTCTCACAGAACTTGTGGGATCCCCCATGGCTACCAGGCGATGCTGCTGCACCAGAGTGAGAGACGGAGGCCTGTCCTGCCTGGCCTTGTGGCCCGTTGAAATCAGGTGCCCTGCAGGACGATGCTCACCGGCGCCCGTTTCCTGACTCTCAGGGAGGAAATCATAATGCGCCCCACCAGCCGCAAGCCACAAGCCACCCCTCAGCCACAGGGGCAGGAAAGTGCCTGAGGGTGACACAGACAGACTCTCCTCTCTTCTCTCCCTGGGTCTCTTTCTCTCTCTCACTCCCCCCCCCAGTGCTGGAGCCTCCGTGCCTGGCGTCCTGACGGCTGATCCCCCATTGTTTGTGCCCAGAAGCTCCTGGTCCCTCAGCTCCTTCCCCGAGCTCACGCTTATTTTCCAGGCGCCTGCGTGGCCTTGCGCTGCCCACGGCCTCAGCCTGGACGCGCCCGCTGCTGTGTGGGGTGTGTTGAGGTACGGGGGTGCTCTCACTTCTCCACTGTAACTGTCAGCTGGGAAGTGGGGGCTCCAGGAGAGCACGCAGAGTCATGTCCCAGGGGGCCTCTGGGGGCACATGTGCCGGGGTGAGGCGAGCCAGGCAGCACACAGCCTGCTTTGGGGGGTTCTGCCGAGGACGTGGCCCTGTCCCGGGCGTCTGAGGAGATGCCGCCCTACCTAGGGGCTCTGCCGGGAGGGTGGGCCCCTGGGGTAACGCCAAGCAGGGCCTCAGCGTTATTCTCGGTTGCGGTGGGGAAGGGGCAGGGGGGTGCGATCCACTCAGTGACCATTCAACACTCTCCTTGCCCGCCAGGGATCCGCCAGCCTCAGTTTCTCCTCTTGCCCCACCAACCTTGCCAGCCTTCCCAGGGAGCCACGCAGATTTTAGGAGTATAATGAAACCGACCACAGGGTGGCTTAGACGGCCCGCTGACATCCTGGGGTCCAGACAGGCTGCAGAGCGATGCCCCCCCTCCTCGCTGCGTGCCCCCAGC